>CM074509.1:20548673-20819295 GCA_037389245.1 Oryzias sinensis | reverse complement strand
GCTGTCGTGATCTGGATCCTACACTGCGTGGCACACGGTTAAAACCATTTTGGTTCCCTTTTTCTCTCTTTGCAAAACTCTTCCTTGGTCCATCAGCTGCCCTCCTTCCAGCATGTTTTCTTCCTCTGTGGCTTCTGCTTTCATCCCTCCTTCTCTTGAACTTTTCAAAGTGTTTATTCTTCCCATTCAACTCAACTTTCATGCTTTCTACATGTTTCCCATACCTCCGTCGTCCCCCTCTTCTTCTTCTTTTCCCCCTCTTTTTCTTGAGCTTTAACAGCCCAACTCTAAGCTTTCTGGCTCCTTCTACATAGTCCATACCATCATGGATGCAATGTGCTGCTGTCAACACATGTTTAGGGGAAACCAGGACTCCAGAACAACCTGAAGAGATGCGAACAGCGGTGGAGAAAGGGTAGGTGGTGATAAACTGAGAATCCGAGATAACAAATCGTCCATCCTCCCCGTAAACTTGCCGCTTTTTGCGAGTGTGAGCAGGCAAGGGAGTCATTCGTTGTGCAAAAGTCGTTTTGATCCACTGCAGACTGACATCAGTATGTGTGCAAGCACCACTTTCATGAAGAGTCTCATATCCCAGAATCCTCTCCTGAGTGGTTTGGTCTAATGGTGGTAAGGTGCTCTGACACTCAATTCCACAAAACACCTCAGACCCCCAACGGCTTTCATTTTCCTGCTTCCCTTTAAACAAAGGTGTGCTTAAGTGTTTAGTTTGTGTCACAAGCAGCTTTGGCAGGTTCTGTCTGCTCCACATGCTGGCTTGGCTGCTCTCGTTCAACATTAAATCTGCAGAAACTGTCATAGCAGCTGCACAGAGCAGCACAATCATCAAGTGTTCAAGGCCCATCCTATGGAGACAGAAACATGAAGAGAAGTAAAATTCTCAGGGATGCAGGGAATGATAATTACCAGCAGAGGGCGCACAAGCTCGCCTAACAACCAAAACCAGAACTAAAAAGCAGAGAAAAAAAAAATTTTAAATTCCATAATATTGTTAAAAATTATAAGGAGAATATTACTGAAAATTAGCAGATTTATTTGAACAATTATTTAATAATCCATAGAAAACTTAAAACACTTAAATGATGAAACAACAAATTACATATTTTTGATTTTTTAATAATGCCAATTAACATAAACAAACAAGAAGAATGCTACTTGAATATGATAACAAAAACAATATAATTAATATAATTAATTCAAATATGTGTAATTCTTATTTCTAGTTCACAATTGACAAATTCTGGAAGAAATAGAAAAGAAAATACTGTTAACTTCATGTTTTTCTAGTGCATTTATTGTTAAAACCCTGCCTAAAGGAAAAAATGAATAAATAAATTAAGTTTAAAAAAAAAGAAAAACCTACCTGCACTCAGGGAGACTTTCAAGCCTTTAGTAAATGTTTATCCTCGTTAAAAAAACTTGAATGTTCCCCCCGGTAAACAGACAAACAAACAAACTAGGTGGAACCTAACTCTTACAAGAGGCTGCGTGGATGTTCTTTAGAGAAGCACAGCTGCATCTTCACACAAACAAATAAAAAAGTCTGTCCACGAGTTTGATCCAGCCCAAGAAAAAGAGCATTTGCTCACATGACGAGGAAGCATGCTGTAGCCAGTGTTCTTGTAGTCATGAATTTACCGGTATTTATTTTTTTCACAATTCTATATTTTAAGAAGTAATTTTAAAGCCTTTAAAGCATAGCTTTTTTTTTTTTTTTGGTAGCCTTACTGAAAGTTCCATTTGCTTATGTTTATGAGTGTCTGGGTCTGCATAACCAAAGCTTCACATGAAATTCACCAGTTACTATTTATTTATTGGTATATTTGTTTGCATTTGTCCTGTCCAGCAGCTGTGCAAAGGAATGAAAGCTGAAGGCCTCTTGGGTTGCACAGATGTTACAGTTCCATCAGGTGGTTATGAATCTTATGAATATTATATTTGCATACATCTCTTTTTAGACAAGACTAGAGAGAGAAAGAGAAAGGGATATTAGAGACAGGTGACATGGGTACAAGGGTTTCTCTATACCAAATTGGAGTTTTGCAACAACTCCACAACATTGTTGGAACACTCGTCGTTTTGAAAAGCAGCCTGAATCCACTCTTGTCCGTCCTGTAGCTATTGGAAGTGTGCAGAAAAACTAAACTGTTGGGGCTGAAATTTGGTTCTTCCTTAGAAATTGCACCTTCAGAGTCAGGGAAAAGGGAAACATTTGTTTTGACTGCTGGAGCAATGTTCATGATCTAAGGGAAATGGACATAATAGATAATTAATTAATTCATTAGAAAGCCTAGAAAACCAATTAAATAGGCCTAAAAGTTCTGAGTTCATCTCTTGTGCAAATTAACATCTTTTTTTCTTTAAATACATCTCAATCTAACCCTAACCACATTTTTCACGGTCTGTAACTTTATGCATCTCAAACTAGATTCTTAAGTAATTTTTAAAACTTTAGAGTTAAGTTTGACTTGTTTTTCCTTTTAAAAATTTGACTAAATCATTTCCTTTCTGACTTTTTGTACATTCCCTTTTTTTACTCGTTTTATTTAAACTATTTTGTTGCGGTCCTGCCGCTTCTATCTGCAGTTAATTGGCTTGCTACTATACATAAACAAAGATTAGTGATCGCTTCATATTCTAAAGACTGTCAAGTTGACTGAAGGGAAATAAAAAAACTCCATACTCCAAATATGAATTCAAAAATCCAAAGAGATCAAAATGTTCTGAATATCTGCCTAATGCATGTCAGCAAATCCTCCAAGTTTAAAAGCAAATATAATGAGGCCATAGAAGCGTTTCGTAAGTTTTGCAGTTACATTTGTTCTTGACCAATTTGCACACAATGCAGTATGACAAAAAAAAACATAAAATTGAGAAAAACAAAGTCTCTGTCACAATCTATACAAAGGCTTTGGAAGAAATGAGCGCAAAAAAAGCTTTTTTCTTCCTTTTCATTTCCGGGCTTCATTATGACCTCCCGGTTCCTTTAGAATTATAAGGAGAATAATACGTAACATAATAAAAAATATACTTTTTTGGTCTTTGGAGGAGCAACAGATAACACTGACGTTATTGCTTCAGGAAGGTTGATCCTTTTCTGTTCAATCCTGGCTTCTCACGAATATTGGATTTCCAAAACTTTTTCTTTCCTTTCATCAAGTCCTCTTTTTTTCTTCCTCCTTTACTATTTTTCTACAATCAGCAAAATACAAGCAACCCTATCCTTTCTGTTGACAAGAAACTGGCTGCAGCAGCTCTCTGAGGGACCAGATGCAGAGCAATAGATGAGGGTGGGAAAAGCAGTGGAGGAGGACAGGGTTTGTCTTGGCTTACCACTTTAAAACATTTTTTAATGGTTATTTCAACATCAATAAAGCTTCCTGAGACCCTTCCTTTTGTTTAGTCAAATTAAGAACTTAGTGCGACCTGGTTAGTCACTGCTATAACTACTTTATTAACATGATTTAGTCAAGATTTAAGACATAAAGTTTAAAAAAATACTTTTTATATTAGCTGACAAATGAAGTAAGATTAAGTGAAATATTGGGCTGGTTTATGAATAATGTATACAACCCAGCTCAAATTTGGAAAAAGCCAGGTTACACTCAGGTATTAGGCTGTATCAGTGCAAATAGATACTTCTGCAGGCTGCAGAGGGAGGAAAGACTCTTCCCAAACAATTTTTTCTTCATCTGGATGAAGGAATTTGCAGTAAAACAAACAGTGATGTGAAGAAATAAATGCTCAAAATGTTTGCTTTTGGCTCACAAAAAGTGGACGTTGACCACACAAGTGAAGCATTCCCGTCTTTTTGCTGTACTGAGAAAAGCCCTGACAAACAAAGCTGATGTCTGTGAGGTGGCCAACTCGTGTTATCCCTCCAGCAGGAGGAAGAGGGGGATTTTGTTTTTCCCTCATTCCAAATCAGAACAGATGTGTGTCTGTGCAGGCTTGTTAATGTGGGAGGTGATACAGACTTGCTTTAGACTTTTTTTCAGTGTGTTTGCCATTTGTTCAATTTGTGCTTCTGGTCCGTATGACCCCTTGTATTCCCTGATAGTCAGCAAATCATATAGAGTTTGTGTCTTCGTTTTGTGCAGTAGGCACCTCTAATCTGCATATAATGAAGGTAAGCAAAGACTGTTTCCCCTCCATTTATGCATAAGGGAGACATTTAAAAACCTTTGTTTTGGAGTTAAGATGAGAATTTTATAGGATCACTGCACATATATATAAAAAAGATCAACTGAAGGAATTTCTACATTCAGTGCGGAAGGAACTTGGAAATTCAGTGTAATCATCCTTTTTTTTTTTCATTGATGTGATTTTTATCAGACAGGGAAGAGTTGGCGGGCATAGAGGTGAAGTAACCCTGCCGTAACCCTTGTGCTATCCTAGGCACTTTAACATTGAGAGTTGGGTCATCTAGACCCACTAGACAGTACTGTGAACCTTTTTTCTTCAATGATTTGTGAACCTCACTGGTGTCCATGGATTACATGAAATCCTCTTCACCTTTATCCACCTTTGTCATGGTAGGGAGAACACGTCAATGTAAGAATGGGGTCATAGGATAGCACAAGGATTAAATTGGTTTGTAGGTTAAGAATGGAAAGTCATTTTTGAAAGTTTCTACAATATTTTGTCCTGGTGCACAATGTTGCATGCTGGTCCTTCATTCCACACTTACATTTTTGTGGATTCTCTTTTGTCTGTGCTCCGTGCACTAGACTCAGTGTGTTCTATCGCTACCTTTTTGATAATATATTGTCATTGGATTAAGCTGCAGTTAATTTCTCATCCATTTTCTATAACACCGGATGTCTCGGGGTCACTGATTGCTTCAGCCTATTTAGCTACTGGATTCAAAACCAAGACATTCTCACTGTGAGACAAGAGTGCAAACCACTGCACCAGCATGCTAAAAATAGAATTAAAAAATATCAAAAATGTGGGAAATCAAAATGATTTTATCTAATTTCAACCACTAATAGTTTAAAATGTAAAGTGAAATGTTATCTGTTCTATGCTTGTAAGCATTTTAAAGTGTGGCTGTGACTGAATCACTTATCAAGTCAACTTTTTTGTTGGATTTTTTCCACATTTACTCTGATTTTGAATAGAAGTTGCTCTTTGTTTTTTAGTTGCAGTACACAATAAAAGGCTGAGACCAAATAGTATGAGGGCACTGTACTTTTGGAAGTGATGCTGTGAGAAAAACTTGAGGATACTGATAGCAGGTAGGACTTTCTCTGGAAAAAACTTAAAAGTAATCTAAATTGAAACCACAACCTTGAACATTGCATTTTTAAAAATATGTTCAGTTAGCTTCCTTTAAAATATTACAATAAAACCCAAGAGTGTTGATGTTAAAGGGTTTTATTACATTTTAACACATAAAAAAATGCATTTTTTTTTACCAATTTCTTTTCAGAAGTATGTGAGTAACCATAACTATAAAGGAAAAATAATTAAAAAAAACGACAGCTTAAATTTTCTCAAAGTTGCCGTGTAATTCACATGGATGAAAATTCAAATACAAACGCTGAGAGAGTTTAAATGTGGTGAAAATGTGGATGTGGAAAAACGTGCTGGAAGTTGCACCTGAACCTCTGAGGTGTCATTATCTATCCACCTTTTGCTCTTAACAGATTGTTCAAAAACAAACATCTTCTCTCTCTCTTATTGATAAGCGTTCTTCCCCACCTTTTTCTCACTTTCCATCCAAGACCAGTTTTTACCTCCCACTTTGAACATCCCTCCCCCTTTATTTAGCAAAGAAAGAGCTTTTTTATTCCAGATGAATATTACAAAGATGTTATGTTACAGATCTATAGATCACCTTTTCATCCAAAAATTCACCTTTAGCTACAGAAGGATAGTGGATTTCCTTCAAAATTTCACCAATTAATCCACAATTTCTCAGAAATCCAATAAAGAAATTTATTTTGTATACATGTTGAACCTTTCTCTGAAAAGTTTGTTTTACATGCTTCCACGTTTTTTGGGAGAATTTGGTACGGATCAGGCTGCTAATTTACCTATCACAAAAGACACATGGAAATAAAAAAATAAAAATAAAAAAGGGGGTTAATCCGTATCTTATAAACATGTTTTCATCAACACACAAATAGGCAGCGGTGACAGATGTGCAGAAAGCATTTGTTTCTACTTTGACCTCATCTGTGCTCATAAATTATTTTGCAGAATGAAGCAGAGCTGAAGAATTTGCCTCTGCAGCACTAAGTCATCTGTTTAACAGAGTGAAGATACACGTTGGAAGCTCTTGCAGCACAACAATGCTGACATGGTGGACAGAAACTTTGTTTCTGAAACTACAGGAAAAGAGGATCACTCATCAAGATGCAGGAGCTGAAAGCAACAGCAGTTTTCCCACAGCAGACACTGACATGATCTGTAATTTCAGCAGAACTTAAGGACTCAAAACATGTGACAACTACTGAGACTGTGAGAAAACAGATTGATCTCAGACTTTGGCTTTTCTTGCATGTCTTTGAGCTTTTTTATTCACTTCTAAAAACAGAATCGTGATACACCAGAAGAAGATAAAATGACCAAACTCTGCTCTAGAATTTCATTGTTTACCCACCCCAGCTGTGCAAATACTTGCTGACATTTTAGTGCATTCTGATGTCTTTGGAAATCCACCAATTTGAAGAGAGCGCCACCTGCAGATTCAAACAGCCTTTTTCTGATATTTTTTTTTTCCTGGCATGTTCCCTGAGAGTCAGCAGGTGGCGCTTTAGTTCCTTCATGCTGTGAGAGGAAGAGTTCCTCTGGCACTTGTCTGGGGTTTTCCAGCTTCCCCATGAAAGTAGAAAAAAAGGAGATTTGAGGACAGAGCAAACTAATAAAAGGTGAGTGACGTGACATTTAAAGTGTTTGAAGAAAATAACCAAGGACCAAGAATTAACATGACACGTTCATACACGCTAAAACAGCTCATATAATATAAAACATGTAATTAATCATAATAAGTACATTTATATAATATAAAAAAGACATGAAACAGACTCAGTGTTTCATAAGAATATATTAAAAAATTAATATTAATTTTATTCCTTCTATTATTATCACTTTTATTAAGGTAGTACAAAAAGTGTTTAGTAACCTGCATGAAAGCACAAAGGAGGCCACCACCCACTACCGTCAAAAATAGATGAATTAGATAGGATTAGAAAATCCTGGTGCACAACTCATGTATGAAATATGCAAACCCCAAAACCTCTAAAGATGGAAAATCTTTTGGATGTGGAAAATCATAATAATCTTTTTTTAACTGCCCATAATTTTTTTTAATAAAGGAGCAACTGCACCAAAAAATGTTGGTTTATTTTTTTGTATGTGTACAAGCTTAGGCCTAAAAATCTCTTCTCACTCAGTTATATAAAGCAAAGAGTTTAAGAAAAGCACAATTAGTGTCCAAAATTCCTTAGATTTCGAGTCTACTCTTTAAGTCTTGTCAAAAGTATTGATTGTAAATGCAAGATCAAGTTCTGCTCTGCTTTAAAACATGTTGTGAAGAAGCGTTTCAGTTCTGCCAAGGCAAATCCCTTCATTTGTTTCATTTTACAAAAATGATGCATGGTTTTTCTGTATGTCAAACTGCACAGTCACATGTGTTTGTCAGACAAAAAATTGTCATTAGGGTGATACTGACAAGGCCCACCAAAATACCACACAGGAAACTGACTCACAGATAGAGCGATTGACTTCCTGTTTATTTTTGCCATTGCAGTTTGTTTCTCAGCATCTCAAAAAAAGAGTAGTTGCAGAACAGTAGTGGAAATGTTTTTCATGCATGTTTGATGGTGGGCATAGACGTTTTTAAAATTCACTTTTACAACTGATTGTACATCATTTTACAAAAGAAATGAGTTTTGTCTACAAGTGATGCACAAAGTAGCTCACATAATCAACAGCAAGTATTTAGCTTGTCCTGAAATGTTCTCAGAGAACTTTTTAAGAATGGTATTCCAACTTTATGGTTGACCTGTGAATAGCGTACTTCAAGGCACAGGACTTTCCAGGATGGATGCGGCGTGGCTTACGCTGCTCAGCATATTGAGGAATCTCATTAGCGGCACAGTAAGTTGGGGGCTTACAGTGCTGAGTGTGGTCTTCAAGGTTAACGAAGGCAAACGGAAGGTCACCTACTGAGGTTAAAACTGATTGGAATTACTGCTGAGGTCTGTCTTTGCTCCTAACTTTACCCTCCACATTATCTAATGCACACTGGTCAAATACAACTCACAGCCTGGATGCACCAGTGGAATTTGAGAGGCCAAAAATCCCCAAAACCAATTGCTTTGGCTGTTTTCAATTTTCCTTGCCATGGTACTGCCAATATCTATTTATCAGTTGCATTATGTCAAGAAGGTATATGCAGTTAGCTCATTTATTGTTGGAAAATATTCATTTTCATTTGTGTTAGTTGGCTAACCTAAACTCAAATCAAATACATGTGTACAAGTTCTTAGCTGATTTTATGTCAACGTTAAAAGGCTTATGATAGTTAATGGAAGCTTTATGTCTTTAAATGGAAAATTTGGGTTTAAGGTTAAAGAAACTTGTGCCTGATGATGGATGGCAGGAGATGGTGATCAAAGTGATTTGTTTTGATTGGGCAAAAGCAGAAATCAGCTTTCACTCAGGTTTTGAAGGGGAACAGCAACAACGTGTCCAGTTGAGCCGGCCTGAAAAACCATCTGTGCCATTTCCGAGCCAAAACAAACACTTCCTGTCTTGCAAAGCAAACGGTTGTTGCTAAAGTGTTTGTAACAAGCCAGCGGGAACCTGGCGGGTAGAAAACGTATGTGAAACTTGAGCTCTGTTTATCAAATCTGGCTCTGGACTTGGTATCAAAATTAACAACACACTCTTCAAAATGATGAAGCATACCTTTACAGCTTTTGTTGTGGTTCTAATTGTCTACATTTCTTGATTTTATTTTTATTCAAAGGATCACATCGCCAAGCATTCTGTTAAGTGTTGCTTTCTGTCCACCTAAATGCCATGTTCCCTTTCTTTTTGCAACATTTGCTGTACATTTGTGATCATTTCTTTCATGGTGAACTTGGATTTTCTTTCAATGAGCAGCAGATCCATGTCCTGGTTCTGCATAGTAGTTGGAGTTCTAAATCAAGAAACCTTCTAGATGACTCAAGCTTTGTTTCCAGCTTTAAAACGGGCCACCTTTTAAATGGGTCAGAAGGTGCATCATCTAATGGTCATGATTCATTTTTCAAGATTGGTTGTAGTAGATGCATGGCTGTAGTACTTCCAGTAAAGTAAAAACACAAATTTCTCCATTGAGCTACCTAAATAAAAACATGGAGCTGCTTTCACATCTATCTACAAACCACTATAAACATGAATGATGTACTTAAACCTCTAAGTAAAGCTGTTCTTTACCTGTTCTTGTCATCTGAAATTAGATCAGCCCCACAATCTCAAACCAATTAAATTTGTCTTTCCAGATACAAAAGGTTCAAAAACCATGTACATAAAAACATGCTGAGCTGACAATGGAAACTTTTTTCCGATAAAACACTGGATATTAAGTTGCACCTAGCAGTAAAAAGAACCACTAAAATCTGTAGCACTAAGATGCCACGTACACTTACGAGTCATGCACCATAATGCCCTAGAAACTAATTCTGCAAGAAAAGTGCCGCTTCATTGAACAGACAGATCCGTTCTGGGTTGATGCAACTTCATATTGACTAGAATCCAGATTAAAGTAGAGTCCTGAGGAAGTCAGACATAAAAGGAGGGATGGAAGATATTTCACCTGAGGGGTTTTACAATAATCTCTTAATGAACTTTCATGACTAGTGATAGTGAAACGGGGTTGGAAAGAGGATGAGCATAAATAGGCAGACTAGTGAAATGAGAAGGAAGGAGGGCTCAAAGCAAAAATGTAAGCACAACTGAACATGGCCACTTTGTAAATCTTATTTATTTAGAAAGGAAAATTCCACATTTGGGCACTAAAACCGCAAGGAAAAAAGCAGGAGGCCAAAAATGGTTAGTTAGAGAGATGTTCAACACAGTAAAAGCCATAATTATATAGAGACATATTAATTTTTAATATAGTTTATCTGGCAACTGCACCAGGGTTTGACAGAAATCTTAATCCCGATGTCGTCAGACATCTAGGACCAAGCTGGTGTCATCCACTTGGCATGTCAAAGGTCAGATAACGAGCTGCTTTGTTGTAAGTCTCCTAGGCAGGAACACTGACACTGAGCCAGTGGATGAATGAGCAGAGAGGCTGACTCGCTGTCCTGTTTAGAGCTTTGCTGTCATGTAACGTGAGTTCGGCTCACTGGAAATTCAGAAAGAAGCAGAACCAAGAGGTGAACCCAGGACTAAACAAATAAATGCTTCTGACATTTAAACAATCCACAGCAAACACAACCTGAATGTTTAAGCTGTATTGAGAAATGACAAGGATTATTAAATGACTTGTGTTATTATAGCTTCTATACTCAATAAATAAGGGTTTTGACAGTTGCATTTAGAAAGTCCTTCAAGAAGAACATTAAAAAACCTTTTTAGAATGTCTTTTCCTTGTTCGACATAAAAACTTCAAAAGAATATCAGCTTTAGACAATCACACTTCTAACACTGTGAGGATGCATGTGAGTCTCCATGTAGCAACGCATGTGTGTCAGCGCTCATTGAGGGTAATCTGTGATAAGCTGGTTAATGGGCTCCTCTGCAGTGACGCAGATATGGGCGCCAAGCTTTGAGCTGATAGATTCTCCATGACAACCATGGCCCTTACTCCACATATTGGAAGCCAACTTACATCTTGTGTCCAAGAAATGTTAGTTAAAAATATGCAAATTTAATAAATGTACTTTTGAATAGAATTTCAATGTATCTACTAATAATTTAAGCAATATATATGACATATTTACTGAAAAGAGGAAGAGTAGGGCTGTTCTTATGAATGTGATCGTTGTGATGATCAAAACTGACTTAAAGAACATCTATTGCATCTTTTTTTTTTTCATTATAAGCAACTTCTTTTGGAAAAAAGTTATTCCACAGCTGATTAAGCTAAGTAGATGAAAACTGAAGCCAAATAAAATATTAATAAATGATAAAAACGTGCCAAAAGCAGCCTTTTCTTGTAGGTTTTGATAAAGTTCACTGCAGGAGAAAAGAAAAAAAAACTGTGGGGGGAGAAATGCCTAGATTCAGACATTATTTTGATATTTATTCTTCATTTATTCATCAATATTCCGACCCGCCTTAATATTCAGGCTTCCAGCCACTCAGAGAAGCTTTAGAAAGCTATTAGCAATTGAGCTGTCAGTCAAACTGACCCGCCCCAACCCTTCTCAGACGGGAAGCGCGTTGTTCACAGCCTCCCTGGCAGCTGTGGAGTGGGTCGTCTGCGGCATGACGCAGAACCAGCAATCAAGAATTCGGCCAAAATGTGAAGGCTAAGCGACTATACACCGCTTCCAAAAAGTAGGTGTGCAAAAAAAAGTTTAGGTGGAGCCTTAAAAGTATGCTTCGCGTTGTGAATTGCGCGGCGCGGCGCGCACAAGCCTGTGCGTAAAAGTGAGCCAAAGTTTTTTTTTTTTTAAAGCGGACTGAGGAGCAACAAAGTCCTGGATGCGGTGAGAGACTGGAAAACTGCTGTTTTGGGACAAACGTTTGAGCTGTTTTTTCTGCTGTGCAGACTTTATGTAAGAAGTCGAACGCCGCCCTGCTAGAAGATCCTGTCGTCATGCTTGAGACGTTGGCGTCCTGCATCTCAGCGGCGTGCACCAAAGTGTTACTTTTCGGGGCGCTGCAGCTCTCTGATGCCCCGAAATAATTTCTCTTAATTCTCGTTTACACCCCACTGTCTACCTCTTATCATGGACGAGAGTGTTGAATGCGCTTCGACCGACAGCGGGCCGGACGGGGACAGCATCAGCCTCAGCGTTCTCAACTGGGAGCAAGTGCAGAGATTGGACACCATCCTGACCGGCTCAATTCCCATCCACGGGCGATGGAGCTTCCCGACCCTGGAAGTGAAACCGCGGGATATCGTTAAGGTGGTCCGGAGCCGCATGGAGGAGAAGCGGATCCACGTCCGGGAGGTGCGACTCAACGGATCTGCGGCCAGCTACGTCCTGCACGAGGACAGCGGTCTGGGATGGAAAGATCTGGACCTAATATTCTGCGCTGAGCTCAAAGGAGAGATGGAGTTTCAGATTGTCAAGGAGTTAGTTCTTGACTCACTTCTGGACTTCTTCCCTGAGGGGGTGAATAAAGAAAAGATCACACCAGTGACCTTAAAGGTAATGAAGAAATATGTTACACACAGTCTGAAACTAAACTTCTATGCCTTAAACTTTCAGATGTCATCGGTAAGCCTCCAAATGAATCCAAAAAGAGGAAGTAAAAGATGAAGATAAGATATGAAAAATGTTGAGAAATTAGGTTGATTTTCAGTTCACAGAGGATTCTGTCTAATCCAATCGAGCTAGATTCTCATGAATCATTTGGCTCCGAGTTACCTGCCTGATCCAGGCTACAAATGACCCACCAATGACAGATGTGATCGAGAAAACTTTAGAACTAACAGACCTCATGATGATTTTATCTAGAGGGAATGGAAGAATACAGAGCTTCCCTAAACAAAGGTAGGCTGACATTGCAAAAGGTTCAACCTTGTTTCAGTTTATCTGATGAGTAGAACATATTTGTCATGTTGGTTTTTTGTTTTTTTCAATGCAGACCTATAGTGCAGCTGTTACAGGAGAGGCGGAGGAGGAGGAGTCTTGTGTGGGACTGATTTTAGGAGGAATGATGGTTTTAAAGGCTTCATTGAAGCTTTCTGCATGCACTTATGAATGCTCCCAATCTTTTCTCTACAGGAGGCCTACGTGCAGAAAATGGTGAAGGTGTGCAATGACTCTGACCGCTGGAGTCTCATCTCGCTCTCCAACAATCGTGGCAAGAACGTAGAGCTAAAGTTCGTGGACTCACTTCGCCGGCAGTTTGAGTTCAGCGTCGATTCTTTCCAGATCCGTCTCGACTCCCTTCTACTCTTCTACGAATGCTCTGAGCACTCCATGGCAGCCACGTTCCACCCAACCATTCTCGGAGAAAGCGTCTACGGTGACTTTCCGACCGCCTTAGATCACCTGCGCAAGCGCCTCATCTGTACTCGCAGCCCAGAGGAGATTCGCGGTGGCGGTCTGTTAAAATACTGCCACCTGTTGGTTCGAGGTTTTCGCGCAGCGTCGGACACTGAGATGAAACTTTTGCAGCGCTACATGTGCTCGCGCTTCTTCATAGATTTCCCTGACGTGAACGAGCAGAGGAGAAAGCTGGAGTCATATCTTCACAACCATTTTGTGGACTTGGAGGACAGAAAATACGACTATCTGGCTACGCTGTACGACGTGGTGCAAGAGAGTACTGTGTGCCTGATGGGACACGAGAGGCGGCAGACGCTTAGCCTCATCTCCTCTTTGGCACTTCGTGTCCTGGCGGAGCAGAATGCCATCCCCAATGCCGCTAATGTCACCTGCTTCTACCAGCCAGCCCCTTTTGTCTCAGATGGCAACTTTAGCAACTATTACATAGCCCAGGTACAGCCTGTCTACTCATGCCCACCTTCACATTTTCAGCACTACCTTTCTACATTGCAGCATCCCATGTATGCCACCTGGTTGCCCTGTAGCTAAATTTTCTGTCTGCCCATGCACCTTTGTGGAACTGGTGGAACTCGTGGCCACATGAAGGAATGTTTCCTGAGGAAAAATAGCCAAGACAAAGAATCTGGATCAGGGAGTGGGAGACTGAGGGAAGATCCTTCCTGGATTTTTGTACCACAGCAGGAAGAGCTGAGCACATTGTGCCAGAGAGATACTGATGAGGCGTTTTGGTAGCTCAAACTGCATCCGAGCTGCAGCGCTTTACCATCTCAGATGAGTGTTCTGAATTTTGTATCACAAGAATTTCCATTTGACCAAACAAATCAGAGCAAACTCCAGGATTATTTAAAAGAAAAGCTGACACTCCTGCTAAAGAGTAGCAGAGAATCCTGATAGTATTAATGCTTAAATATGTGTGTGTGTGGGTCAGAGACTGAACATTGTCTTTTCACAGAATGCAAAGAAAGGGGAACTGAATACTGTTTACAAGTCCAAACAATTGCTTTTGATACTGAAGTTTTTCTGAACTGAAAGCAGACCAAGAAACAACAAAACAATGCATGATTTATTTCTATACAGGAATAACTTTGAAGTGCCTAGACTAAGCCTAAAGGGAAGAGCTATTTGTGATTCTTTATCCTAGAGAAGAGTTAATGTCTCATTGAAAATTTCCAAGATAATAATGAATGTATGACGCACGTGGGAGTCCCTCAGTGCTGTGGAAGGTCTCTTACACCGAGCCAGGAACTGAACCAAGTGGTCTGCTGAATGTTGTTTAGCTGAAGGCTCTGTTTTTATCAGCAACTCTGCTGCACAAGCACATGTTGACCACCAAAGAGGAAGCAATGACTCCATGTCATTACAAGTAGAAGTGGGTTGAGATGGGGGTGGGGAGGGAGAGTTGAAGTCAAAATGCCTGTCAGGGTAAAGATGATTTCAAAATGGATCCAAATACAGGACAATCAAGAGTTTAAAAAAAAAAAAAGCGAAAACATTTTTTTCTTAAATGGACGTCGGTTGCTGACCAGAATCACACAATCTCTGAAGTTTCCCTGATTTTATTTTATTTTTTTTATAAATCAGATATTTGTCTGTATGCTGTAAAGTAGTAATACGCATACAAAAATTAATTAAATGTATTTGCTGTTTTACCCATAAAAGCTTTAAACATCTGCGTATCTGATTGAGCAGTGCACTAAAGAAGTAAATGGTGTGTGTGTGTGGGGGGGGGGGTCACAGTTATTGCATCAAACCACAAAGCTTTTGAGGTCATTTCTCAGTGAGAAAATCATTTAGAGTGTGAAATGTTTAACATATTGTGAATACACAAACGGCAATAAGACAGGTTTCTGTTGTAAACTCCCTGATTCTACTCTTTCAAATCTCCTATTTTTCTATATTTCAGTCTTTATTTTTGTACAGGTCGTGTCGAGCTCGGCTAGCTGGCAGATTTATAAAGCTGTATGTGGATTTCTTTTTGTGGCATTTGCAAAATAGTTTTTTTATTATTATTATTAATAATGATGACTGGCAGTGCAAGTGGATGCATCAACTATGTTGAGTGTTTATTGTGTTCACTATGTGTGCTCTGAGCTGTTTCTTGTGGATTTTTGTTGCTCTGATAAGACTGAATGATTGTTCCCTGGTGAGATAAAAAAAAAAGGTTAGAAAATTGTTTCAAGTGAACTGACTTGATAATAAAAAGCAAAAGATTATCAGTAAAGAGTTTTTGTCATCTTTGGCTGCAAATGTTTAGACTAATAGTCACACTGAAAACCAAAATGCCTTTTTTTTCAGAATTTGTTAGTCCTGACAGAAAGGGAGTCTATACTCGGTCAATGCTCTTGGATGACCGTACAATCCCAGTGGGCACGGCTTTCTCTGCCAGCAAGTGACAGCTGAACGTGAAGGATTTCCCCTCCACAAGACGTCACAGAAGAGCGTCTGCAGGCGTCACAGTGTCGTTTGCCAACCCTATTAGCTTTGAATGAATCTCAAACAGCAGGTAGATGTCACGGATCCGCGCAGGCCGAACGTCCAGCAGAGCCTTGGTCTCCTGGAAGTCTTGGTATTTTGCTGAGTGGATTGGCTCCAGGTCTGCGTGGCTCTAATGCCCTGAAGCCTTGGCCTCCAGATGGCACTTTCCCTGCTGACATTGAGAAAAAGTTTAACCACTAAATCTGTTTCTCTCAATCTTGTCCCTTCATGGAGTCTCTGCCTCCATCATGTTCTTGACTTTGTCCCACCTTAACCCTTGTGCTATTTTAGATGACCCCACCCTTACATTGACGTGTTCTCCCTACCATGACAAAGGTGGATAAAGGTGGAAAGATTTCATGTAATCCATGGACACCAGTGAAGATCACAAATCATTGAAGAAAAAAGGTTCAGAGCACTGTCTAGTGGGTCTACATGACCCAACTCCCAATGGTAAAGTGCCTAGGATAGCACAAGGGTTACACCACATATTTTAACCAATAATTTACCAATTTTGTTGAGATTGCATCTTTAGTACTAATCAAGATCGTTTGTCCTTGCATGTTCTCGTTACCTCTGCCACTGTGGGTTTCTAGATGAAACGGGAGACAAAGTAGCCTCAGAGGGGAGAACTGTTATCCCTTGTTAAGAGGGAGAGTGTGACGCTAAATATAGGTCCTTCTCTCAGCCAGTGTAAAGACATTAGCCCATCTGCCAAAAGCTGATTAGCTTTTTTCTACTAGCATGCACTCAAAGCTCTGGTGTAGTTGCCGTGCAGAGATTTACCAGCTATTGTCCTGTAACACATACCTGTCCAACCTCCCACCATCATTTATGCCACTCTTGCAGGGATGAAAAAAAGAGGAAGCAATCTGACCACTTCCTTATCAAAGACTTAGAAGGAAATAGGAACAAGGGATTTAGGCCATCAGAGTGGTTGCATAACCAGGAAAAGCACTAACCTATTAACATAGACCCTGTGAAACACATGAAGTGTGTTACTGCACGTCTTAACAGACTTTACAAACTAATAAAGTGTGTCAGGAAGTTTTAAGAAACCTTTATTAAGAAAAAAATATCAAACTGCCATAGATGATATTTAAAATGTGAGTATTTCACATAGTGTGGACTTTAAAGACAACTAATATCCTTCTCAAGAACAATAACTCTTCATAATTTGCGTAAAAGAAGATGCTCATAGCCCGAAGAAAAACTCAGGAGTAAGGCCTGGTGGAAGGATTATCATGTTTGGAAGAACTTTACAAGAGTGATTGGTGCACTTCACCAAATTAAAATACTCAGGAAAAATGTGGTTGTTGTGTAAATATCTAAGATTCAACTTCTCCAATTGGAGAGACCATCTTCAAGCAACAGTGACCAAAGGCCACCCTCCAACTTTGTTTTATGTTAGTTTTTTGAAAGTAAAGTTAAGGCATAGAGTGGCCACCACAAAGCTCCGACTTTTGAGTTAGATCACAATCTATAAACAACCAATAAGCATTAAACTGTTTGTTTTTAATAGTTCAGAATTTCCCACAAACATTTAGTCCATAAATGCAACACAGCTAGTGCAACTAAGACTTGCTTTTTGCCAACAGTTTCATATAAAATATTTTTGTTTAAATGTTTTATTTTTTAAGAAACTATGTTGTGATGATTTTTACGTGCCATAAAGTGAATGGCTTTAGTAAAGCCTCTGGGTGATGCATGTGTACAGAAATAACAGTGTAGCATGGATCTACATCAGAAATAAGGATTTATTAGCCTGTGCAAGCATGAAAGTTTATAAACATTCAAAAACTTTAATGTTTTTTTTTTGCTAAGGTACCATTATTCTCAAAGATGTAAAACAGTAAGAGTCTTCTTGGATTTTAGCACCAAAAAAAAGGTAAAAAGTGAAAAGAGCAATTTTAATCATTGCAACCCTGCACGGACGAATGGATGGATGGATGGATGGATGGATGGATGGATGGATGGATGGATGGATGGATGGATGGATGGATGGATGGACTAATGCAGATATTTATTTTGAGACATGTGATTCCTAATGCAATGATTTTTCATGAACTGATACGAAAAAGGAATACAAAAATATACATTTTTATGCAGAATCTAGACGTTGGCATTCTTTTTTATGTGAGCTTTTGCCAACTTGGATACGAAAACATTAAGGTATTCCATGAATGTGATTTCTTTATCAGGACATATTTAGTAACAGATGTCTTTTAAAAATATTTCATGAATAAATTTCTTAGAAGTAATTCCTCATTATTATATCCACCCCCCCCCCACCCCCCCATGGGGCTATTAATTTGGCAACTCAACATCAAATGTTCCTTTCATTAATCCAGATGCCACTTATCATCCTAAAAACTTAATTCAAGACTTAATTCCAAAGTTTCACCAGTTTTAAACCACTGTTTCATTGATTTCTTTATTGTTCAGGTTCAATAAAATATATAAAAGACAAGAAACACCAGTTAATGTTTGGAGAGGTTTGTGCAAATACTAAAAACAGGTTTAAAAAATAAGTCCTTGTTTTCCTGGAAAAAAGAAGCATCACACATATGGCATTCGGACTTAACCCTTGTATCTTAGATGACCCCACCCTTACTTTGACGTGTTATTCCTACCATGACAAAGGTGGATAAAGGTGAAGAGGATTTCATGTAATCATGGACACCAGTGAAGATCACAAATCATTGAAGACAGAAGGTTCAGAGCACTGTCTAGTGGGTCTAGATGACCCAACTCCCAATGTTAAAGTGCCTAGGATAGCACAAGGGATAACTGAGTCCTATGTCATTGTGATGTTTCCAATCAAATATTAGAAATTTTTAATCTGAGGAGATTATCAATGATACAGCAATAATATTTTACTATGAGGTGAGATGAAAATTCAGTCTCACAACATAGTGATTGTGATGTATTGTTCTCCTTTAGCTATAATGCTATTTGTAAGCCATCTACCCATCTAAATATCCAGGAAGTTAATTTTGTGCCCCGGTTGATTCTGGAGTGACTGTTCAGTGATGAACCTGGTTTAGTAATCAGATTTAGGGTAACAATGTGAAATAGTTTTAAGTTCAAAGAGTCACGAGAAAAGAAATGTTTTCATATAGAAAACCCCATCATGATCTCAATTTTCTGTATTGGCCTGAGAGCTCAAAGGTCAGATGAGGTCATTGCTGTCACAATTAATTAGTCTTAAATCTAATCATACAAACATGCATGTGCACTGAGCGCTGGTAGGGTTGTGTTGGAGATGAACCAGTTGGAACGGCAATCGGGGCCAAGAGTCCATCCAGCTCAGCCCAAGCGGGGTCAAAGGCCACCGAGTAAATCAAACAACAGCAAGTCGAGACTGTGAGAAACAACTCCTTGTGGGTCTGTGAGAACGAGCATAAAAGAGACAAAAAATACAGAACGTTTTTTTGGCGCACTTGTCTGTATTTGTGTGTTTGCGCTTTCTGCCTGTTTGTGTTACACAGCAGCCTTTTACTCAGTGTCAGACTTCTTGTAGATTTTGGTTCAGAAGAGTGAGAACGGCAACCACAAGCAAAACATGATCCTCTCGATTATTAGGCAACAGGATAACAATAATCTGTACTTGAAGAACAAACCACTGACATATTTTTCCATCCTGTCCGACGCCAAAAAACTGACTGGCTGAAACAATAAATCAAATTCATCCCTAATCTGAGGTCTTTAGGCCTGGTTGTCTAAACTGTTGGGGCCAAATGGATCCACACTAGCACTGAAACATAGACACACTTGTTGAAATGTGAAAATCTATGAGGACAGAGATCCTAAAGTCAGTTATTGAAACACAGCCTTATGGATCTGTAAGACCATTAGTTATAAAAACATGACTTAATTTTTTAGGTTTGATATGTTTTTCTTCATGGCTGCACGGTGGCGCAGTGGTTAGCGCTCTTGCCTCACAGCAAGAAGGCCCCGGTTCAAGTCCCGGCTGGGGGACATGAAAAACAACATCAACGGGGGACCTTTCTGTGTGGAGTTTGCATGTTCTCCCCGTGTATGCGTGGGTTTTCTCCGGGATCTCCGGCTTCCTCCCACTGTCCAAAAACATGCTACATAGGTTAATTGGCAACTCTAAAATGTCCATAGGTGTGAGTGTGAGAGTGAATGGATGTGTGATTGAAGACATTCTACCCTGCGACAGACTGGCGACCAGTCCAGGGCATCTCTTGCCTACGCCCAAGTGGCCGGGATAGGCTCCGGCAACCCCGTGACCCCGAAAGGGAATAAACGATCAAGAAGATGAATGAATGAATGAATGTTTTTCTTCAGATAGCTGCTGTAAACTAGACTCTAAACTTTTTGATTTATTGTCAAAGCATTCCCAATGGTCTTTTATTTATGATTAGGCCGTTTTTAGCCAAAATAAAACAAAACTTGTTTGCTAGGACATAGTTTCTGCAGAGCAGCAGTAGTTCATTAGAAAACCACCTCTGAGTTGTTAACTGAGGGCTCTCTGTTTACACCCTCCCTTGCTAGCTTCCAGCCCCTCAAAACCTCAACCTAACCTTAGCGGTGCAACAAAAATGGCGTGCAATATTGGAGCTATTTCACCAGTTTTTAACCAGATACCAGCTCAGACGATGAAAACAAAAAAGTATGGTTCTATTTGTCTACAAGTGGATGCATCACAATGGAGCTAAGCAAGGAGCTTGTGTGTTTCCTACGTCACAAATAAGATAGTTTTCAAATGGCAATTTTTTTGTCTGCTCCTGATTCACAACAATTTGAATGAAAAAAAATACTTAGAAATGCAAATCAGAGCTAATTCTTTTAAAGGTATTTGTCCTCCATTATCAGAAAAATGCAACCAGAACATGTTAAAAACACCAAAAACACAATATTCATTGGAGTGAGTCTTTAGGAAACCCTTATGATTTTATTGATAAGATTTCAGTCAAGAAAAAAGAATTTAACCAATTTATTTGTAATGCTACTCAACGCTTTTTCATAGACTTCTTTTTCATGAGGTCTCCTATTGTTTCTGTTTGTGTGTACAGGCATTTTAAAGTCAGGATAGGTTGACTACAGACGGTAACGAGCAGATACAGTGTCATCCTGCAGAGAACGGAACAGTTTGTTTTTTCAACCACAGTTACCTGGATCTGTGTGTGCATGCTGGGTGCAGATTGGTCATAATTCATCTTGACTTACAGGGACATGAGCACACTAAAGTGTGTCATAAATCTTACTGGTTTTAAACTCTGCAAATGTCAAGGCTAGAGTAAAACATCTATTTATTTCTTTAATTCTACTGCCATCCATTGGATAAGCTTTTTTAATCCAAAATGCTTCGTGAGCAATTCTTAAGGTTGCTTTTGATTCTCTTAACCTTGCTAAATATGCACCGTGTGAAAAATCCCAGTTGTAATGCAGGAAGTTATTTTTTTTAGCACAGATATAATCTGAAGGGCTCATTTCGAGCTAAATTTAAAACTAGAAGGTGACAGTTTGTGTGAATTTTGTTGCAAGTATCCACCTTCTGCCTATTTTCCCTGTGTGTTTGCATGCCTGTTTAAACTTAGACTATGCCTGCATATGAGTGTGTGTGTGTGTGTGTGTGTGTTGAACTTGCAGAGAAGCCAGTCGTGCCCTCACATCCTGGTAAAAAGCTTAATTGCTTTCTTCTTGACGCCACTTTGGCCTTGTGCACGCCTGCTTCCACCTCACCTGTAATGACAGTCATTACCACAAACACCACAAACACACCTGCCAGCTTCATATTCGTGCCAAAAACACACCTGTATGTGGTTAAGTATAGCTTTGCAGCTATATATGGAAAGGTCAAATTTGCCCCAGAACTTCACTGTGTAAACTTCAGCTTTGTGACATCTTATTTTGAAAAGTACCATTTATGCAATATTTATGCAATTTAACTGATGCTGTTTCTACTCTACAAGATCTCAAAACAGTTTCAAGAGCTTTTCCAAAGAATTGAGCCTTTAAAGCCTCAACAGGTTGTATAAAAACAGCATTATCAGTTCTGTTGGTCAGACATTCATAAGCAGACGGAGTTTGTTCCACTTAGACAGCTGTGCTTCAGTCCAGAGAAAACCAAAACAAACTGACCTAAGGCTGTGCAGTTCAACACAGCTGCAGGTTTTTCCAAGAAGCTCACCATCTGCAGACAGGCGTCTTTTCCAAATTACTTCCTTATAAAAGGGAATTAAGCCACCGTCTCAGAATACAGTCAAAGATACTTTAATGTGAATCTTTAAAAAGGCTGGAGGAGGAAAGTTCAGCTTGGGAAACGGATCCATGGCAGCCAGACAGCCTCCTTTAATAGCATCACACTATGTTAATGTTAACCACCTTGACATGCATTTTTGTCCCATCAAAAGCATTTTTGCAAGATCTGTGTACTTTGGAAGCAAACATATGACCTTTATCAGATAAGTCCTGCTGACTTTTACTCGGCTCAGTTTTCTTCTATCCCAGCTTGGATCCAGCTGTGTGAATAACTGTTCTTAAAGTCACAGTCTTCTTACTTTGAACTTTTTTGTCCTGAAACTGCTTGTTTCATCCATAAGTCAGGGTCAAAATGTTTGTATCAAAATCAAACAGCTAACAAAAGGAATGAGATGACAGTGTTTGTGAGGGGCTCCCGCTCCTTCGTCATCGGAAATTTAGCATTTTGTAATCTGCCGCTCATGTGGTTTGCGTTCGTATTCAACGCTTTTTGGTTGAAGTTTGGAAAAGATCTGCGGTCCCTGGCATCAAAGTTATACTCAACCAGCTCTGTTTGATTCAACTAGAACAAAAAAAAAAGGAACTTAACCCCCCCAAGAAAAGAAAAAAGAAACAGATGCAGATTTAGAAAACAACAAAACTAAATTGCCAACATGTAAAGATTTCATAATTAAAGTGGTCTTGAATGGACCTTCTTTAGTTGGTTGTTCAAATAAAAAAATTATGGAAAGAAGAGTTGTAAGGATTATGGAAATCTATTATTATTATTATTATTATTACATTAAGGCTTAATATAATATCAGGATTTTATTACATTGTTTTATTTGTTTAGGGTCATACAAACATTTCCCCTAAAACTGCATTTAAAAAAAAATACAATTCGCAAAACAGCACAATGAAGAAAGACATTAAGAAAAAAAGAACTTTATTTCTTACCATACCAAAAAAACCAACAGGATTCTAACCGACCACAGAACACTAGCTTACCAAATTAAAGCTGATAAGGGGGAGCTGTTACAGTTTAAGCTGATCCAAATTAAATCTAGATCTAAAAAGCTAAAATATAAGTTAACTGTTTCAAAATAGAAAAAACAGAACACTTCACATATATAATGTAAATATTTTTAGAACTTTATTGCATGGATATTTCATTATATAAACAAAGTAAATGACTAAAAAATTTAGAAAAATATGAAACCATTTAAAATGTTTTTTGAAGCTCTTTTGACATTTTCTTTTGCACAAGACAGTAGGTTTTACAACACTATTAAACATTTATTTTTGTGACAATGAATCTCTTTTAGTCCTTTGGGATTGTCTTTTTTGTGTCTGGATGGCTCAGTTTGCTGTGTGTGCTCCTGCTCATGGGAAACCAGGGTTCGTTTCCCAGGGGTTTCGATGAGCTTCATCCAGTGTGGGTCCTTGGGCAAGACTCTTCGACAACCACAAACTTTTTTTTTTTTCAAATATCCTGTTTGCAGGACACAAATGTGAACTTGATTTTTAACTAAAATGGTCATTATACAAGATGTGCTCATTTTCAACTCAATTTACAGAAAATTTGTTGGAATTTGTTTCTTTGCAGTTTTGTCACAAGCAGTTGCAGCAAACTGATAAAACTGAAAATATACTTTTTTTCAATATCCAAGAATGCAGACCCCATAGATATTTTTAAAGATTTTTTTTCAAACTTCTTAGAAGCATAACAGAAAAGAGTTTCCTCTTTTTAAAAAAAAGGCACTTTGTGCATTTTCTGCTTTTCTCAAGCTGTGACATACATGTGGAGTGTGCAGCATGCATGACAGTGACTTGTGTGCATGTTGTTGCTGCTTGTACTGATCTGATGTTTGCAGTGCAAAGTGATTATCTCGAGTCAGCTGCAATCTTCCTGTCCACCGACCTTTTTCCAGTTCAGCTCAGCAGCGCTTGACTTTCAGCAAAGTAAACATGAGCTTGGCCAATCACTGTGATAGAGGATGCATGCATTGTGCACAAATATAGAATAAATGCATCCACAATGGTTAGTCTAAGAGAGTTAGGTTTAACTTTTGTGTCTCATGAATGGAAAAAGACTTTTTCCATTTTCTTTTTTTTTTGGTTGGTGCCAATCTAACCATAACCAGATGTGTTAAATTTACTTTCTTTTTGTCCGCTAAATGTTTTAGACAGAACCATTCCTAACCCCACTTGTAAACTGAAACAGCTTGTGTTCTTTATTTCCTCACCATTTTTCAATCTTTTACACTCTTTTGATGTTGTCACTTTCTGGCTTTGCATCAAAAGAAGGGAATGCTGTATATCATTTAATAAAAACGTGTGCTTGTCTTATGGTGGTGTCCCACTGTTAGACCTGCTGTGAAAGCTTTGCACAGCCCACTTCTGAGATGAAAAAATGAATCGTGGATCAGCAACTTTATCAAGATGAGAGGTTAGACAGAAATTAGGACAGAGGAGCCCTGATCAAAGAGACAAAATGCCACTATCTCTTTTTTTAATTTCAAGTCACAGCAGTCACAACTCTCATAAAAGTAAGACACTAGAACAAGACTTGAGATGCTTCGTGGCCAAAATGTTAAAGCTTTTACATCAATTAAGTTGCATTTCAGAAGAAATAATCCCATCATACATCTAAGAAGATGATTTTTTACTTGAATATTAAAAGTATTAAATTATGAAACGTGTATTTCTTTAATTTCCAATTTCATGTATTGTATTTTTACATCATTATCTTTCGTCTAACAACATTTTAGTTGACAGCAAACAAAAACTGTATTATTGTGCCTAAATGGGTATTTATTCCAAAAATAGAACTAGCAGAAAACAACTTTTGTGAGTCTTTAAATTAGAAAAATCAATACTAGGGAGTTTAGTTACTGCAAATAATTTAAACACACCTTTTATACAAAAAGAGGAATGAGAAGCAAATCTGTTCACAGGTGGAGGAAAAAATATTTTAAAAACAAAATTTTCAAAGAAATTAATACAATATGTAGTTTTACAAACACATTAATAGAATACATTTAGCATGAAGCTCATGCATATATTTGACAGCTTCTTGAAAAGAAATGTCTTCTGCATTGGGGTCACTCTTTAGTTTGTCTTAAATACATTCCTTGCATTGCTAACTTGTCAAATGCACGTGATCTGGTGAGTGTGCTCAACATCTGGTATTTTCAGGTCATTTTAAGACCTTTAAACAATCAATGCTAAACTGAATGTGTAAGGGTTTACACTTCAAACTTGCTTTCAGGTTTGTTGATAAAGGAGCAGCTCACCAGACCTCAGTGAACGATATCAATCTTGGATTCAGTCATACTGATTGTGGAGTTTTGCATTTATTGATTAAAACACCAAAAAAAACGGTTTCACCTAGAATGGTGTGATGGAATTGAAAGGAATCCATTACGGAGTACGTATCTGTCTACAAGCGGAGGCATCAGGATAGAGCGGAGAAGGAAAGTTGTGGCCTGCAAAATGAATTTTCCATGTGACAAATATGCTCATTTTTAAACACCATTTTTGTATCTGCCTCGACTCAAAACAATTTGAACAAAAAACACTCAGAACGGCAATTTTGAGCTTAATTTTCTTTATCTATGTCCTCTAGTATCCAAAAACTGCCACAAGATCATGTTAAAAACACAAAAAAGGCAATGTTCATAAAAAAAAAACGAATTGTAATTACTTTTTAATAACTGACTAACAGTTTTAAAATTGCAGGAATAACTTCTAAAGTGACTGCTAGTTATCTGTTGTATACGCACAGGGAATTTACAGCCTTACCACTACTATAGCCTGGATTTTATCAGCTGCTATTCATTTAATATTTTCTGAACGCACAGTAGAAAACTATCTGGTGTTACCACTGTAAGGAAAAGTTTAGTGGGCATTGCTGTGATTGGTGCTCAGAATTAACTGATCTGTCCTTTACAGGAGGCCGATGGCGTTCATTCAAGTCAGCTTTGTCTGTCACCAGCTGGCAGAGGCCACACCCCCCTCTCCTCTCCTCTTGACATGGTTGCGTTCAGCCTCCCTGGTTTATAATTGGTAGATTGTCCTCTTAGGCATCAGCTTGTACCCTACTGCAATATTCTCATACAAACTTTTTCTTTTCAAGCTCTGTTAATCCTTTTTACCTCTCGGTTGCAGGATGTGATCAAAGCACACACCTTCACAGGATGAATACATCCAAATATGGGCAATTTTGTGGCATTTTGAAAACCCAGGGTGAATGAGTCACAATTACCATTGTAACTAATTGGTAGTTACAAGATAGTTACGGGTAATTGAGCTGTATCCAAAGCTGAGACAGTCACATGGTAACTACTGGTTAAAGCTGAACCATAACAGTTAGAACCATTGAAAACATACAATATGCATAAACTCCATTTTCCTTTAGGTTATCTGCCTCTAGTTGCACAGTACCCAGAACATTTGTACTTTCAGGTACATCCTTATTAAAAATATCATTATTTATATTGCTGTATAAAACTGCACAGTGATCACTGGATAGTCTGTATCTTAAACTGTTACTTTCTTTAAATTCTGCTTTATTAACTTTATATCACATGATTTAAAGTTTGCAGCCAATGTTTGATGTTTTTTTCATAGAAAAGTATATTTAAGGCAAAATTTTTCCTATAGTACAAATTTTTATTTCTCTTTCTGCTTTTTTTGATATTTAATATGATTTTTCCCACAGGTTTATTTTAGTTTTGACTGTCCATGTTGCGTTTGTACAAGTTGATGCTAGATGTAAGAGAGAGCCAACGTCACAGGCTCAGTGATGGTTCTACTCGTTTTACTTGGCTGAAATCAAAGTACGTATGTACATAAATGAAAAAAAAATAATAATAATGATTGAGACATTTTCTGAATTTACAATTTAAGCAAGATGATTTCACAGTTAATTATTTTTATCTCAACTTTTTTAATTCTCCGACTTGGACAGGTTTTATTCTCTTTCCCACAAGCCAGTGGATGGGTTTCTTTAAAACTTGAAAAATCACATGTCTGTGAGAATAAAGTCTAGCATCCAAACTCACTGACCTTGTCTTTCTAATAGCAGATTTATGGCTTTCTGCTGTGGGCTTTTAAATGAACCTAGTCATTGCAGAGGTCAAAGGTTAGGGGTGATGCTTGAAAAAAGGGAGTCTGACTGCCAAGAGGAAAGTGTGAGGAGGACAGAAAAGTCTACATTAATCTCTAAATCTGTGTAACTTTTGGTTTGTTCAAGCCTTCTATGTGCTTTGAAAGATCATCAAAGCTATTATTTATAATAATTTAAGATCTAATATTCTTGGTTTTGGATCTTTACAGAAAAGCAAACCC
Organism: Oryzias sinensis; assembly: GCA_037389245.1. NCBI lineage: Eukaryota > Metazoa > Chordata > Actinopteri > Beloniformes > Adrianichthyidae > Oryzias > Oryzias sinensis. The sequence continues at coordinate 20,792,041 of CM074509.1, read as the reverse complement.
ATTCATTCACTTGTCCTCCAGAACACACGTTTCACTTCAGAAGCACTCTCCCGTCACACTTAAGCTGTGTTTACACATGAGGCCCATCATTCTTCACATCCTCCGAATCCCTTTCCGACCATCCATCACGCGGATCTTCCACTGCAGTTCTGTAAGCATCTCAGAACCTTTTCTGACGCCTTTACTCACATTCATGTGCTCACATCTTTGCAGCAGGGTGAAGAAAACAAGCCCAGCTGTTGCTTCACCGTCAAAAGTCAGTTAGAAGTGAAACTCTGCAGCGGAGCTGGTCAGGACTTACCAAGCCTGTGACCACAAGTCTGAAGGTCTGGCAACTGGCCATTGTGTCTATTACCATGACAACAACTCAGACTGGATATACTAAATGCAATTGTAACAAATGAATGTAAGAAATGACAGTTTGCTGAATCCTTCTCCAAAAAGATTTTGCTTTGATTGTTGCTTAGCAAAGGTGATCAAAGTTGTGTTTTTTGTTTAGCCTGGTTTAATGCAGACCTGCATCATTTATTCTTTTTAACGTACAGTTTTAATGCAAAATTAATTTACAATATCTTACAGAATATAAGTCGCGGGTTTTTTTCATATATTGGTCAGAGGTGCGACTTATTGTGATTTTCTTAAACATAAATGGTAAATGGCGTATAGTTATATAGTGCACAGACCCATTCACACACTGGTGGCAGCTCTGCTGTCGAGCATTGGCGCCAGCCTCCCACCAGGGCCAAGGTGGGGTTCAGTGTGTCTTGCCCAAGGACACTTTGACACATGGGCAGGCAAGGCAGGAATTGAACCTGCAACCTTGGTATTGGAGGTCGACCACCCTTCCACTGCACCACAGCTGCCTGTATTTGTTATTTTCCCACTAACAACCATTTCCCCTTAAGTTAAGTTATTGTTTCCTAATAACAACCTATAGAGGGCACTGTAGGTGCGTGTACTGGTACGCAGAAGAAGAAGCGCCATCCAAAACAAACATGGAATCGGATTGTTTTCTTCTTGTCTTATTTGAGAAAATATTGTTGTTTTGGTTTTTCCTTACTTGGACTAATGCAAGACAACAAGTCATCAAACTGAATCACACAGAGACGAAAGTACCACTGAAAGCACCATCATTCAGATACACCTGTAGAAGGTAACGACTGCAGTACAAAAAAAAAAGGACTGAATGCTCTCATGAACCTAGACACAGATGTGATTATCAATGCTTTTGTAGAGCTCATCAAAATAAAAAAAACGTAATATCTCAACATCATCTGTATATTCCATGAATTATAAACAAGATATACAAAAAAAACTTCAGACAGTATCTTCTGCACACGCATTGGGAGCTTCTAGTTTATGAAGACATTTTTGGACAAGCATTAAAGCATTAAATTTGAAGCATGTCAAATAAATATATGTCTGCCTTTTCTATTGAAAGTGGGACTTATAGTCCAGAGCGTCTTATATATGTTTTTTCTTCTTCATTATGCTTTTATTTTTTTCTTCGACTCCTGCGACTTATACTCCAGAAAATACAGAGGCTCAAAATATGAATAGAGATCGGAAAATGTCAATGTCATCAAAAGAGCTTTTCACTCTCTTTTTATTTATGAATTTATTTATTTTACTCTAAAGCTAGTTTCAAATCGTCCTCAGCAATCACTTTCAAAGAAAAGTCAATGTACACTGGCGTATATGCCCATTTTGGGTGTCCCTGTTCAAAACTCTTGCATTTACCTACCGCTACGCAAGTTTCTACAACCATTTTAAGGCTCTATGTACAAAAAGTACAGCCATTGAACACACATTGAAAGTTAAACCAGGTTGAATTTTGACCAATCAGGGACTTGGATATGGTAGCGATGTAAGGATGAGGTCACTTTTAAGTCACAGAAGTGCCAACCGTTTCGAAATTGATCATGGAGTAGAAATGAAAAACTTTGGTTTATGCCTGGCTGGAGTTCTATTACATCAAGTCTTTCACATACTGGAATAAAAAAAAAAGCCTAAACCAAAATTTGCGTGATTTGCATCGCTTTGACATTTTGCACCTAGCCAGCTGTAGTTGATGACAAGCACTCATAAACAGTGGCAAAAGAAAAGTACGAAGAATCTTTTCTCTGCTGATCCCATGGGCTTAACAAGTCCTGTCACATGCCCAGTGTAAACTTAGCAGTTTGGGAATGAGAGTTAAGAAAGAACTTAAAAAACTTGAACAACCAAACTTGCCATCTTTGGGAGCAAACTAAGCACAAATGACCCAGATATCAAGTAGTCACGGTTCACTGCAGAGGTGCAAATGTTTTTTGTCTTGTAAACAGTAGGTCTGCATGTCTCAATGAAGCCTTTCTGTCATCCAGATGGATGTATGTCTTGAAGTTGTCAAAAGAAGAAGTTCTAAAGACCAATCTGAACTTCTTTTTATTACATTTTGTGCTCTGAGCTTAGTTCTCTTGTAAAATCATTTTACATTAAGCAGAAAGAGAAGAAAAACAATTAAAACACTAATCAAATTTGAAGAAAGAAACAGTCAAATTCTTGCCCTTCTCTGACCATAACCCACATTTGTTTAAAGATGACTGTGAGTCACGAGCATCTGTTTTTTGTTGTGTCCATTGAAAAAAGAGATATTTAGACTGTGGGACAAAAGTCCTGGATCCCTGCTGCGGCAGGTCACTTCATATCACCGTCCACGTGGGTGCTTGTCAGCATGCACGCTTTATGAAAGCTCGTCCTGTCTGCTCTGCACAGCCCCTTAAGCACAGCTGTCGAGAAGATATCCGAGGAGATAGAAGAGGAAAGGAAAACCAGATGGGAATATGAACTCGGGTTGGGTTGATTACAGGGACAAAGGTAATTTGGGCTGTGAGAAATATTTTTAAAATTGGGAGTCCATTGTCTTACAACCAGAAGGATAATTTACTGGTGGAAAGCATACAGTTGCCCGTGTTCCCGAAAGTAGTAAATTTACCCTAAGGACAAATCGTACACTATTCAAAGTATCTCACAAATGTGCTCTCTGAGCATGCCAAGACAACATGTTCCTGAACGCAAATTTGGAGGAAGACTGGCTTAGTGCGGAGGTCTTAGGAAGAAAACGCCTCCTGAACAACATCTGAACAAACAACAAGCCATCAGGGGCAATATACTGGACAGAGTTTGGCTTTGTACATTAGATATTTTGTAAATAATATATGGAATTTTCGCAAAAGTGCCCACTGTCAAACATGGAAGAGGAGTGCTATGATTTGAACACTGAAAACATGTATTTTTTGAGATGGCCATTAACTTCTCTGAATTTTAGAGTTACAGCCTCATCATGTGTCCCTAAGGTTAAGTTGAAAAATGTTGAAAGGATTTGCCTTTAGGACTGCATGTGGGGTACTGGGTAGCACTCTTGCCACACGGTGAAAAGGCACTGGTTCAAATCCCGGCTTGTTTTTTTCTCTGTAATTTGCATGTTCGCCTCTTACATGTGTGGTTTTGCTCAGACTCACACACCAAAAATATGCCTCAATAGTTAATTGGTTATTCTGAATTGTCACTGGATGTGTTTGTGTGGCCCTTAGACAAATGGTGACCTGTCCAGGATGTACCGGCCTTTGCCCAACAGTGGCAGAGATAGGCTGCAGGAGCCCTGTGACCCCAAAAGGGATTAAACTGGCTCCGAAGATGCAGGGCAAGAGGTTTTGCCCTTGTCTTTCTTTTTGTGACATTGCTCTTCCCTTTGTTTTGTTTGCGCTTGTTTATATCAGCTTACGCTATCTGGAGTGATGCCTGCAACCTAAACTCCAGCAAAAAATGTGCTGAAAAGAGCCGCAGAATCTAACAAAACCAAAAATGCTTGTATCCAAAATTCTAACTCTTTTTTAACGATGTCACGAAACATTGCACAGGCACTGATAAACATAGTTTGCACAGGAAAAGCTCCAAGCTGTAGTGGTTTGTGCATGTGCAATTTGCAACACTTGCAATGGAACAGTTTTGTTCAAAGAGATGGAAAAAACATGGAAATGAGCTGTGATCTTCTGATTTACCCGATTACTATCCCAGAAACAATATATTTACAGTTTACTTCTTACTTTAGTTTATTAATATGAAAATTGAGTGCATGGATTAAAGAAAAGACAAATGGTCAAAAATAGAAGTTTTTTTTATATTTACTATCCACAAATAACAGATCATTTGCTCCAATTAATAAAGTAGAAATTATATGCTTTAAAAAAATTGACAAAAAAGTAAACTTGTTTTCATGAAAAAAAGTTATGTCACTTCTTTGTGTTTATTAAGAGCATGTGATGGGCTAAATATTAAAGATCCCCACAAATCGATGAAGGCAGACCACATTGACCACACAAAAGATTTATCCCAGACTTTTTAACTTGTGTTTCCCCTGGTTTTCATTTGATGTGACTCAAAAGTATTTTGATTTTTGGTTGTATTTGCACCTGCCAGCAAGCAGCAGATGTCCTGCCAGCACCCTACCCGCCAATTTAACCGCACCTTAGACATTTAGGGCCCCTTGGTGGCGAGGGTGAGGGGACATCACTGTGAGTAATTAGGAGATGTCCCCTCAGTGCCCTATCCACCAATTTTAACTGCACCCCCCTTAGTACACACACCCCTCCCCCATCAAAATATACATTCCAACACAAACACACACACATGCGCACACACATCCTCACAAACGCACATACATGTACACACATTTTGCAAGGAAGTTGGGACCTAGGACCATCTGTCCCCTACCCCTGCCCTGGTGGGGGGAACGGCAACGGCGGCCGTGTCCCCGGGGTGCCGGTTGTCACATTTCACCTGAGCCAGGGGTGTCCGTCTCCCTGGGGGGTGGGTTCTGGTTCTTGCCCCTGGGTGCTGGGCCCGCCAAATCTCCAACTGTGGCAGAGCCTGGTCAGGCCAAGTTTACAACACCCCTGGTGGGCCCCCTTTTTCCCCTGGGTGCTCCCCTCCTGGGCGGGGGCGGCTGGCCCCTGCCTTGCTCCTCCCTGGACCAACCATGGGCGGGGTGGGTGGCTGCCTGGAGTGCGGAGCGGGTCTCCCTTGGGAGGTCCTGGCTCGTACCTGGGGTTGGGGCGGGGGGATGCCCGGAACTCCTNTGCGCACACACATCCTCACAAACGCACATACATGTACACACATTTTGCAAGGAAGTTGGGACCTAGGACCATCTGTCCCCTACCCCTGCCCTGGTGGGGGGAACGGCAACGGCGGCCGTGTCCCCGGGGTGCCGGTTGTCACATTTCACCTGAGCCAGGGGTGTCCGTCTCCCTGGGGGGTGGGTTCTGGTTCTTGCCCCTGGGTGCTGGGCCCGCCAAATCTCCAACTGTGGCAGAGCCTGGTCAGGCCAAGTTTACAACACCCCTGGTGGGCCCCCTTTTTCCCCTGGGTGCTCCCCTCCTGGGCGGGGGCGGCTGGCCCCTGCCTTGCTCCTCCCTGGACCAACCATGGGCGGGGTGGGTGGCTGCCTGGAGTGCGGAGCGGGTCTCCCTTGGGAGGTCCTGGCTCGTACCTGGGGTTGGGGCGGGGGGATGCCCGGAACTCCTCGGTGGTGATGGGCTGCTCGTATGGGGCTGTGGGCGCCCTTCTCGGGTGGGGCTCTGCGTTGGACTCTCCCGGCGCGGCGGGGGGGCTGCTCTCCTGGTTGGACTGGGGCGGCGCTCTCTTTCCTCCCGTGCCTCCCTGCTCTCTGGCTCTGGGGGCCTCGCGGCGGTCCTGCTGGCCCTGGCCTGGGTGGCAGACTTTGTCGCTGGGGGGGCGGTTGTTCCCTGCCTGCTGCCACACGGCACGGTTGAATAACCCCTGTTGTTAAAGTAAAATATGTCCAACAGAAGAGGCTGTCAGTTCTCATCTGCCTGCCCAGCTGTTGGACAGGACAAGTTGGAAAAAAATTTAATAAAAATAATAAAAAAACAACTGTGGGAGCAACTATAAAAATGGAAATGGAAGACAAACAAGACCACTGATTATCTCCCTCAATCAGGCGCTCCCCGCAAGATCTCACCCTGTGGGGTTCAAATTATCACAAGAACGCTAAGCAAAAATCCCAGAACCACATGCGGGACCTAGTGAATGACCTGCGGAGAGCTGGGACCAAAGTAACAAAGGCTACCATCAGTAACACACAAATCCTGCTGTGCCAGACGTGTTCCCCTGCTAAAGTCAGTACATGTGCAGGCCCATCTAAAGTTTGCTAGAAAGCGTTTAGAGGATCCAGAAAAGGATTGGGAGAATGTCCTGTGTTCAGATGAAACCAAAATAGAACTTTTTGGTAAAACTTTACGTGTCGTCTTTGGAGGAGAAAGAAGGCTGAGTTCCATCCAAAGAACACTATACCTACAGTAAAGCATGGGGGTGGAAGCATCGTGCTTTGGGGCTGTTTTTCAGCGAAGGGACCAGGACAACTGAGACATGTAAAGGAAATAATAAATGGGGCCATGTATCGTCAGATTTTGAGTGAAAATCTCCTTCCATGAGAAATAGCACTGAAGATAAAATGTGCCTTGGTCTTACAGCATGACAAGGATCCCAAACACAAACGCCTGTGTAACGAAGGAGTGGCTTCATAAGAAGCATTTCAAGGTCCTGGAGTTGCCTAGCTAGTCTCCAGATCTCAACACCATAGAAAATCTTTGGAGGGAGTTAAAAGTCGTGTTGCTCAGCGTCAGCCTCATAACATCACTGCTCTAGAGGAGAACTGCATGGAGGAATGGGCCAAAATACCAGCAACAGTTGTGAATACTTACAGAAAACGTTTTACTGCTGTCAATGCCAACAAAGGGTATACAAGAAACTATTGAGTTGAACTTTTGTTATTGACCAAATATTATTTTCCACCATCATTTACAAATAAATTCTTTCAAAATCAGACAGTGTGGTTTTTTCTGGATTTTTCTTTTTTCATTTTGTCTCCCACAGTTGAGCTCTATGAAAGTTACAAGCCTCTCTCATCTTTTTAAGTGAGAGAACGTGGACAATTAGTGGCTGACTAAATACTTTTCCCTGCACGGTACCATAAAAAAAGCACAGACATTAAAAGGCTTATACTTTAAATATTTAAAATTTGTTTTAATGGGACAGGGAGATTAAGACAAATGTAGAACTTTGTGTTTAGTGTTGGAGTTACTTTCAACTCAAACATCTGAATCTCCTTTTCCTTCTGGTGTTTGACACACTTTTAGAAAAAAAAACTAACAGACCATGAAGGATTTTTATTAGAGTTTAAAATAAATAAATAAGAGGCTTTTTTCACAGAAAGGAATAACATTTGCTGCCTCACCAGCCACATCCTGGGAATTTATGAAAGTTATGATGATTCAGCTAAACACATTCCCGAGCCCTATCAAGTCTTTGTGGCTGTGAGAGCGGAATTGGTGCAACCAAAGAAGTGCTGGCGTTTGAGGACCACATCAGACTCCAAATGCATCATTATTGTGGACATTAAAAGACGATTCTGGATAGTCTGCACATTTGTGGGAAGATATTTTTGGGTCTTCTTTTGTCATTTAAATCTTTGTGTCTTTGATAATTAGAAAGAGCCACTATGGGAAACGTATAACCTGAGAAAGTAGTGTTTTGGGGAACTACAGAAAGAAAAGGGATTTGACGATACGTTTTTAAAAGAAGGCTGCTCACCTTTTATTTAAAATACAGTTTTTCAGTTTTTGCTTTATTTAAAAAATCTTGATTTGTATTGGTCTGAAAAATAACCAAGATTCTCTTCTTTTTATGCATTAAAGCCCATTTGGAAGCAGACCCTCACTAAATAGTTTGGGATTCAAAAGTTTTAATTCTGCCAGTTAAAGCCTTTATCACCGGAAGCCAAGCTGGCAAAGGTCAACCCTGCCAACTGTGAGTGGCGTCGGACACTGACCCCAGCAGTGTTGCAGGCAGTGGGTCAGCCACTCTCCGGTGCATCCACCTCAGATTGAAGTTAACTCAAGCTGACAGCTCTGAGAGACTTTGAGCTCAGTGGGGCAGAGGATTACCTGGAGACGACTATACCTGCAGTGGATACAACAGGTAGAGATAACGCTGTCCTAATTCCATACTAGATACTAATATAAGTAGGTTTAAAGTGAGTAATGCAGTTAGAATGGTGATATAGCGCCATATATATATACATACATACATACATACATACATACATACATACATACATACATACATACATACATACATATCTATATCTATAGATGTAGATATAGATATACATATATATATTACAGAAAATCATATCACTGAATGCTTGGAGCTGTACAACATCAAGAGGACTCTGAGAGCCTTCATAGGAAACTCAATGAAGTTGTGGAAAACCACCCTTGAAGCTAATGGGAAGCCACTTGCACAAGTGTCCATCAAATGTGTGATATACCAAGGTGATGCTCTGTCCCCACTGCTGTTCTGCATAGGTCTGAACCCCCTCAGCCAAATAATCAACAAGACTGGCTAAGGATACCGACTCAGAAATGGGGCCAACATCAGTCACCTCCTCTACATGGATGACATCAAGCTATATGCTAAGAGCGAGCGTGACATTGACTCCCTGATCCACACTACCAGGATCTACAGTACTGATATTGGGATGTCATTCGGGCTCGAGAAATGCAACCGGATGGTGGCAAAGAGAGGCAAGGTAGTCCACACAGGAGGGGGTCTCACTCCCAAGGAACAATGGCAGAAATTTAGGACAGTTAAAAGTACCTTGGAATTTCACAGGCAAATGCCAACCTGGAGCAGGCAACAAGGAAAGATGCAACAGCTAAATACCTCCGACAATTAAGGCAAGTCCTGAGAAGCCAGCTCAATGGCAAAAATAAGACCTGGGCAATAAACAGCTACGCACTGCCAGTTATTAGATACCCTGCAGGAATAATAAGATGACCAAATGAAGAGATACAGACCATGGATGTTAAAACACAAAAGCTCCTCACCATGCATGGAGGGTTCCATCCCAAATCCAGCACCCTGAGACTGTATGCTAGCCGCAAGGAAGGAGGCCGAGGACTAGTGAGCATAGAAGCCACTATCCAGGATGAAACATCCAAGATGCATGAGTACATCAAGCTCAAGGCCCCAACTGACAGTGTGCTCAGTGAATGTCTAGGAGAGCAGAGGATACAGTGCTGGAGGACAGATCCTCATGGGAGAACAAACCCCTGCATGGGATGTTCCACCAGACCATAACTGAAGTGGCTGATATCAAGAAGTCATACCAATGGCTAGAAAGGGCTGGCCTACAGGACAGCACTGAAGCTCTCATCCTGGCAGCTCAGGAACAAGCCCTGAGCACCAGAGCAATAGAGGCTCAGACCTACCACACCACACAAGACCCAAGGTGTAGGCTGTGCAAAGAGGCGCCTGAAACAATCCAGCACATAACTGCAGGATGTGAGATGCTGGCAGGTAAAGCATACATGGAGCGCCACAATCAAGTGGCTGGAATAATACACAGGAACATGTGTGCAGAATATGAACTGGAAACCCCAAGGTCAAAATGGGAAACACCTCCGTGGGTGGTAGAGAATGAGAGGGCAAAGATCCTGTGGGACTTCCAGATCCAGACTGTTAGGATGGTAATGGCAAACCAACCAGACATTGTAGTGGTGGATAAAGAACAGAGGAAAGCCGTTGTGGTGGATGTGGCAGTGCCAAGCGATGGGAACATCAGGAAGAAGGAACATGAGAAACTAGAGAAATACCAGGGACTCAGAGAAGAACTCGAGAAAGCCTGGAAAGTGAAAGTGACAGTGGTGCCTGTGGTAATTGGAGAACTAGGGGCAGTAACCCCCAAGCTGGAGGAGGGGCTACAGCAGATACCTGGAAAGACTTCAGACCTCTCAGTCCAGAAAAGCGGAGTGCTAGGAACAGCTAAGATACTGCGCAGGACCCTCAAGCTCCCAGGCCTCTGGTAGAAGGGGATATATATATATATATTTTTTTTTGCTCTTTATATGTATTATATATACACAGTGGTGGACGAAATTGTTTGTACCCCTCAGCTAAAGAAAGAAAGTCCACAATGCTCACTGAAATGACTTGAAACGTTCAACGTCGTTGTTTGAGCCAGAGTGGACTTCATGGGAGACGACCAAGGAGGACACCACTGTTGAAAGGAAATCATAAAAAAGCGAGACTGGAATTTGCAAAAATGCATGTTGACAAGCCACAACGCTTCTGTGAAAAAATGTCCTTTGGACAGATGAGACAAAACTGGAGCTTTTTGGTAAGGCACATCAGCTCTATGTTCGTAGACTCAAAAATGAAGCATAAAATGAAAAGAACACTGTCCCTACTGTGAAACATGGAGAAGCTCAATTCTGTTTTAGGGCTGCTTTTCTGCATCTGGCACACGGTGTCTTGAAGTTGTGCAAGGTAAAATCAAATCTCAAGATTATCAAGCCATTCTGGATAGAAATGTGCTGCTCAGTGTCAGAAAGCTTGGTCTCAGTCGCAGGTCATGGGTCTTCCAACAGGACAACGATCCAAAACACACAGCCAAAAAAAACCAATAATGGCTAAGAGAAAAGCGTTGGACTATTCTGAAGTGGCCTTCTTTGAGCCCAGATCTGAATCCCATTGAACATCTGTGGAAGGAGCTGAAACATGCCATTTGGAGAAGACATCTGTCAAACCTGAGACAACTGTAACAGTTTGCTCATGAGGAGTGGTCGAAAATACCTGTGGACAGGTGCAGAAGGCTCATTGACAGAAACCGTTTAATTGCAAAGATTGCCTCAAAAGGTTGTGCAACAAAATATGAAGTTATGGGTACCATCATTTTTGTCCAGCCCTATTTCATTAGTTTGGTTTTTAAATAATTCTGTTAATCAACAATTCAAAAGTAATGGCCAATTTTGATTATTTAATTTTCAATACATTTTAATTTATTGTTACTTTTGAACGTTTCAAGTCTTTTCAGTGAGCATTGTGGACTTTCTTTCACAGAGTGGTACCAACAATTTTGTCCACCACTGTATATATATATAATACATATAAAGAGCAAACAAAAAAGGCTGTTTGAAAAACATTTTATTTGTAATGTAGAAAATACAATAGGCAGGCCACAAGCGCCCAGTCCATTCTGATTCATCCGCTTGTAGAAAAATACATCTGTGTACATCTTTGTTTTCTTCATCTGCCTCAAAACTGTACGACTGGATGTGTACAATGATGCTCGCCATTTTTGTTGCACCGCTAATGTTAGGTTGAGGATGTGAGGTGCTGTAAACTAGCAGGAGAGCATGTAACAGATATCTCAGTTATGGGGGACAGGAAGGGGGGCGGGATTGCTCCACGTCAACAGTCCCACCACAACCCAGAGTCGAATTTCTAAAACGGCATGGGCTTTTTGATTTTGGCTTAAAAGCCCAAAAAAGCCTATTTAAATGACCACTAGAGACTTTTTAATACAAATCAAAAGATGATCGGAGTGAAACTTTAAAGGAGGGATACTTAAACCTTAGTTTCCACAAATTCAATTGGGAAAAAATAAATCTTTAGCACACTTTTAAAAAATAGTAAATTTGGTAGTTTTTATGAAAGTGTTTCAAAAGTTGCAAGGATTAAAAACATGTTTTTTACAAAGAAAAAATAAAATAAATAAAATTAAAATAGAGGATAAACTGTAAAATTTTATAGTGTTGAGTTTTTTTTGGGGGGGAAGATTTATTTTAACATAAAATGGGACTAAAATCTTCACTTTTGGATTAAAGAGCTGTTTCTCTCTGTGAGTGAACTCACAAAACCATAACATGCTTTAAAACAGGGTTGCTATTTGTCCTGACTCCACAGTGGATTGTTGGCAATTCTTTTACTGAACCAGCAGTAAATCTAATCAGTGACCACAGCATGTTGGAAGTACCTCAGGTTTACTCCCACTATCAAAAACAAATTAAGTATTTTCCACCTACTTTATTCTATTTTTAACATTAAGGCTGATGCCATATAGCTCTTACTTTGCATTCTGCTACTTGTTTTTATTACTTTACATAACGCAAGCTAAAATGCACTCTGACAGATTTTGCTTAGTGAAGTCAAAATATGGCTGGTGTTGGTGCCAGTGAGGAAAGCTCTTGGAAATCGGGTTTCCTCTCCTTTTGCCAAACCTCATCCTGCAAACAGAAGTCCGAAGAGGAAAATATTCTCGCTCAAAATAATGTCAGACTTTCACTGACAACAGCAATAGTTCCACAGTGAAAGCACATTCATGAAGCGTGGACTTTTGTGTATCAATCCTTAATAGAAGAGGAAGCAGGTTAGAGCACAGACTTCAGCTGATGAGCTCCACCCTCACAGCTCACTTTATATTCACTGGGTGGTTGCTTGCTCTGCTCTGACAGACAGGTTATTCCTTACTGTGTGTGTTAAAGTCCTGTCTGCTGAAAATGTGTTAAAGCCCACGTCAGTTGGAGAGTATAGTATATTTTTACAGCCAAAAAGCAAACATGTCACTTTTCTTTAAACATTAATAATTACCTTAACATTTTTAACATGCACTTCTTTTTATAATCTTTTTGTGCTATCTGGAACATGTTATTGAGCGTTCATAAAATAGTTTCCAAGCATTTGATAAGAGCTCTTTGCACTCTTTTCTGTTTAATAGCTGTTCTTTTTATTCATTCTGCAGGATATTCTCCAAATATTATAGAAAATATCTGGATTTTGGACAGTTACAATACTTCTTATTGAAAAAAATATGTGATCATTATGTAAGATTTTCAGATGCTCCTGCTCTCATTATGTAAATTTGAGAACTTTGGCTTAAATTTATAGACCCACTCTGATCATCTTTTGATCTATTTTCAAAGTGTCCCAATAGTCTTTTACTTATGATTTTGCTGTTTTTAGCCAAAATGTAAAAAAAAACAAAAAACTAAATTGTTGTCTATTAAAGTTAGTGCAGAGCAGCAGGAGTTTATAGGAAATATGCTTTGGAGGAAGCCCAGCCCCTTCCCATCATCCCTTTTTGTGTACATGCTCTCCCGCTAGCGTAGAGCCCCACTCTGCAAATGCGAATTTGGGCAAAATCAAAAAAAAAAAAAAACTGTCATTTTCTAGGACATAGTTTTCTGCAGAGTTGCAAAAGTTCATCAGAAAACTAATGGCTTGCCGTAGTAGCTTCTACGTCACATCTACAAGTTTTTTTCCAATGGCCTTTTTGCGCCTCTCCCTGATTCAAAACCAATTGAATAAAGAATTTAAACTGTCCTTTATCATTAGAAAAACACAATGAGAGCACGTTAAAACATGATATTCATTAGAGTGGGGCTTTGAATAACCTTGTAAAAAAAAAAGGTTATCATATATATATATATATATATATATATATTTAAAAAAAGTCAATCACTTACACTTTCCTATAAAAAACAATTCTTACCAAACATGCCTGTAAATTTTTTCTCCATCATTTATAATTCCTGATCAAATTCATTTTAATTTGGCCTATAGTAAAAAAAATATATATTCTTTCAAATAAAACCAAAGAACAGAAAAAAACATTTGGAGAGCAATAATGAAACCACTAACATTTGTCAGAACTCAATGTTTTGCAAAAATCAGATTATGATTAAATATAAACCTTGGTTAGTCCTGCCAAGCACTGCAACCCAGGGAAGAGTTTCTCTTCTCACATGAGGTTAATCAAGGACAAGGGAGGGTGTGTGTCCACCTATAAACTGCGTCAATATGTGCAACTCATTTCCTGTTTTTATGGGAAGCAATAAAAGCAAAAAAAAAGCTCTATTGTCAACACAATTGTTCAGTCTGTGACCTAATACTACACTGAATAAGACAGTCCAAGAAAACTGAATCTTTGGGCCTGATGGATATGTCCTGAAAAATAAAACCAGAGTGAGATATGGAAAATCACTGTAGGAAATTGTTGCACGATTGCATGGTGCAGAGAAATACTGTGTTGTCTTAGTACAAAACTAGCCTGTTTGTAATAAAAAATGCAACAATTGAAACCTGCTTTAGAATGCAATATATTGTTACATTCTAACCATTTGCACTTTCGTTTTAATTTGTGGAACAGTTGTTGGAATGTAAGCACTGTAAGCACCCACAACCTTTTCCCTGCACACAATACTGCAAGAATATAAACAAAGATCTATCTGGCTATGTCAATTTTTACAAGAAGCTCAAGTGTTAAACTTATGTCAAGTTCCTTTCACCACATCACATTATTCATCTAAAAATACAGTAATTACACCACAGTGGCCAAATCCAAAATTACTGTTGAGAAAAATATTGTTTTTTAAAGAACAGAGTGACCATTGTTGGAGTGATTGCCAATAAGATGAAAAGCAATTCACTGAAGATAGATGTTTGTTTCAACCAGATAGTGCAGCTTAGCACAATCGTGCATTCTACATGCACTTTAATGTACTCTGTTTTTTGTTTGGCCAATCACAGAACAGTTCTCACATGATAGATAAAAAAAAATCTCAATCATTGATAAGTGTTAAAGACGAGCTAAAAGAACCAAAACTTAAGCTCTTGTTTTTCGATCAACTAGCAGGCTTCTAGGAGCAGGGCCAGAAGCCAGGAGAGTCAGCATGTTTGTATGCCATTGCACCGGTTGCCCTACTGTGTAGAGCGGGAGACAGCGAAAGACAGAACAGGCCTTTCCCCAATCGAGAAACTCATTTGCCAATTCTTGCGGGACTTAGCTGATGAAGATGTGTACGCTTGAGTTGCATCTACGTATAAAACCACGACTATTCGTGAGCTGCAGGCTGAACTTCGCAAGCTAGCAAGGTAAACAAGAAAGTCCCACTCCTACTACAGAGCTAAGAAAGCAATGTCCCAAATGCATTGTGCACCAGATAGCAGCACAAGCACAAAAGGAAATAAAACAAGAGCGTTTTCTGATTTCTCAGAACTGACTGAGATAGTGAAGAAGTTAGCACTTAATCAGGGAGGAAAAATACTATAATTGTCGCAGATTCAGGCCAGAATAACTAACCCTAACTCCCACCCCTCCACCTTCTGCCACTTTGCCAACAACTACCAGGAGGGGCAACACACAGGCCCAGGATGTTAGGTACTGTCGGTGTGGGGAACAGGGACAAAATACAAACCCAGAGGGAGCCAACCAACATTCACCTACAAACCCAGCTGAGAGGGAAGTTCCACATTCAACACATCCCCACACCAAGACCCCAGCCGAAGCGGTAGTGGTGGCCAGGGCCCCCCCGACACCAGTATGGTACAGCAGGTTGAGGGAATCCGCCCACTGTGTAATCCACCCAGACACCAAGATCAGGGCTAGCAGGACCACCACAGGGGGGCCACAACGCCAAAGAGCAGGGTGGCACAGAAGCACAGAGAGTGCAGGGCCCAGCCCAGCCAGGACGATAGCTTAAGGACCAAAACCCACACCACAGGGACATGGACACCCCCCGGCTCAGATAGGATATGATCCACGGTTCACCGGAGAACTCAGGGATCCCTTTCTTTGTGTGGAAAAGGGTCCGCCCGGCCCAGGAAGCCAGCACCAAGGGACACGGCCCCCGTTGCTGAGGGCATGACTCCCCTCACCATGGGGTATGGGGTATGGGACAGATTATCAGGGGTACCAGCTTCCTTGTGGAAGGTATGTCTTGTTTCTTTGCGTGTGTGTGCTGGAGTGTGTATTTTTGAGACGTAAGTTGTGTTATTGAAGGGTGCAGTTAAAATTGGTGGGTAGCGCATCGCCTGATTGTTCATAGTGAGGTCCAAACACCCTCCCACGAAGAGGCCCTAAATTTCTAAGGTGCAGTTAAAATTGGTGGGTGGGGCACTGCACAGACATCCCTGGCTTGCTGTCAGTGATGTCCAAGCACCCCCCCCCCCCACCAAGGGGGCCTAAATGTCTAAGGTGCAATTAAAACCGAGAGGGAGGGTCCAGATTTCATGCGGCAACTAAGGGAGGGGTACCACTGCCAAATAGCTCCCCGTGAAGCGCATTGCAGGCTGACACCCCTCCCCATCGCCCTAATAAGTGGTTGTATAAGGAAGGAGGGTAGGTGGGGGACAGACTGACTCCCGATTGGTGAAACAACCACCCCCAACCCCCCCAGCATTGGGTCCCATTCTCCCCAGCCCAGGGGTCCCATCGCAAGAAGAGCCGATCCAAGCCCCGACCCAACCGCTACCCTGTGAAAGCGCTGGTGGGCTCTGACAGGACCGAGGCAGCCCAACCAGTCTGGGCCCCCACCGATTGCCTCTGTGGAGATCCCAACCCGCCAAACCTTAAAGGTCCCATACCTATATGAGAATGTTCACTCTGTTCTTTTAAGTTCAATGATGGGATGCCATCAGCCACTGTGGGAGTGCATGTAGTGCAGTTGACAGTTATGGCCAGTGGATGGTGGTGTTACCCGTGATTTTGACTTTTGAAGTTTGAAATTTTTTGTTTTGTCCTTTGAGAGATACCGTAGCCCCGGGAAAGTTTGTTCTGAGCACCATTTTGATTTCAGAACATCTCTTACTCCTTTGAAAGGTAGGGGGAAAACGTGGTGTGCAGGAATGTTTTTTTTTTTTTATATTTGGGTCAAAACCTTTTAAAATGTGCAAATATGTTTATTTGTATGTTTAGTAAAATGTTTAGTGAGTGTTGAGTAAACTAAGATGCATTTTAAGTTATAATTAATGTTTTTTAATATATATATGTTGTGCAGCAATATCTTTTATAGGTGCTCAGTTTGTTGATGTCGGTGTTGCATTAAGTCAGAGCATCTGTTACTCCTTTGAAAGGAGAGCTAATAGGTGGCGGCTGAGCATTACACGAACGTTTGTGAACCTGAGTGCCTCTGGGAAAAAAATAAATACCTTCCTTGTTCTACCTATTCCTCGCCTTGGCTGCAATCCCTGAAACCGCTACTTCTGAAGATTTGGCTCTCCGTGCGACATTTCCTCTCATCAAAACATCACAAACACAACTCGGAGCCTCGGAGGTGCCAGGATAGGCATCCGTACAAGAGGGATAACAAATAAGAACAAATTTCTCGGCTCTTTTTGCCCAGAAGAATTAACCTTCTCTTGAATTATGGCCCAGCCTTTATGCTGCTAGCAATTTCTTAGTGTTTCTAATGATCAAATGCTAAAGCTACTAACGCTACATTTCTTCAAGTTCAGATTTGATCATGCATGACATTGAGCCAACAAGTTTCGCAACACTCAGCTTAATAACTCATTTTTGTCAGTTTTCTGGCAGCAACACCTATTCAGACAACCTCTTGTTCTGGTCTATTTCACGTGCAGAAAAGCATATTGTTGGCAATTTGCATTTTTAACTAGTAAAATCCTAATTATTGTTGCAAGATTTAGTTCACGATTTCCTTTCATGGTTTGCGTGTTCCAGCGTTTCACACACACTAGTATATTTGGATAGATGGAAAAAAAGGATCTAGCAGTAGAGTGGGAGGACACTGTACTTTATCATTTACAAGACTAGAAATTGTGTAACGTTTCCTCCTTTTCAAAACGTCAGAGGCTCCATGAAATATGGAGATCATAAAGGGTGATAAACAGATCTGAAATGAACAGACAGTAGCTTTATAAGACGTTGAAGTAAATCCTTCAGAAAACATGACGACAATGAAAACAAAAATGAGAAAGTGAGAACAGGAAGTTTACTTATATTATCTGAACAACCCAGAGGAGTAAATATACAGAAAGCACACACACTGATACAAGCAGTAAAAGTAGCATAATTTCTCACGATTGACCATACTTTGCCAGTATCTGCCTCCGCAGTATGTTAGTCTACTAAAACTTAACTCTATTTGAAATATTTGTTACCTAGCATTGCAGAATATTTGAGTTACAGTTAGTCTAATTATTCACAATTCCTCAATACAAAGTGCCACTTCGTAGTCTGTATCCAGCTTAACATTCCAGCTTGCCTTTATGTGGCTGGTGAGAAACAAACTTTTTCAGAGTGGAATTTATTTCCCCTTACAGTCTGCTTTGGGTTTGTTACAGAATGCTGAGGTAATTTGGTGAAGTGGGTCAGCATGAGTCTTCATCAGTGTTCACAATCATCAGTCATACTAATAGGTCTTAAAGAAGTTTGAGTTTTCAATATTTACAAAAAGTGAACACATTTCAGGATTTTATCTTTCCATTTCTTTAATGGAAAATCAGCTTTTTCTGTGTTGCATTGTGAGTAGTGGTTGCATCACCTAAGTTATAAATTCAAACCAAACGGCATACAGTTTGTAGAAGAACAAGCAGATAGCCTGCAGACACTTAGAGATGGAAGAAATTAAAATACACGTTTCAAAATCAGACTAACTACTTGAAACTCTCATGCTCAGTTCCTCTTATCTTAAAATAATAAACCAAGCAAAAAATGTGTTGGTTCATAGCTGCAAAAGTATTTTATCCTGAGGAGAAACATTCCACATGAAGCAATACTGAATTTTGTTTTTGTCTGGTCTATCTGACTCTGATCTGAAAAAAATGATGTATTTACTTTTTTTTTTATTTACTTTTTATACTTCTTATATCATAGTGTCAAAATTATAGTGCAACTGTTAAAAAATTAAAGTAATGGTAATGGCCAATGTTTTTTTTATTATATTAAACTCGAAGGGCAAGCCACTTCAACAACAGGTAGGACATGTAGGGTTTTCTTAATTCTATGCTTAGGACATCAATTTTCTTTGTGTGACATTGTTTATCCCATATACAAGCGTACACATATACACACATAAACATTCAAGGCAAACTTTCTGATTCCTGTGAAAGCTATAATCACTACGAGCACAGATCGCTTGGCTCTTCAGCTTTTCCAATTGGAAAAACAAAATAAAATAAGAATTAATTCAAAGTTGACAAAGCAGTGGAGTCCATAAGTGAATTGGAAGCGAAAGCAAGTAAATTTAAGCTTCTTGATAAAAGAACTTGGATATGAGAAACTTTACCAGTTACAATGGATCCATTCCTCTTGTGTACTTTTAGATGGCTGTTTTTCTCTGTTCACAAAATCGTAAAATCTGTCACAGATTAACAGGAATGAGCTTTTACAAAATATTTATATGCAAAAATTGAAGGGATCTTTATTAGTGTTAGAAAAAAAACAATCTTTAGGACGTAAATTGCTAAACTTACCACCAGGAAGAGTGAAAACGATATTAGTGTGACAATGCCATCTAGTGGTATCATTTGTGGATCATTTGCTTAGGGAGCCAGTGCACTTGGATTTAGACAGCTTTGCGTTTTGTATGAATTGATAAACTACACCCAGAATGAGGGGAACCCCAAAAGAAAACAGTTTTGTTATTAGCTGCATTGGTGCAAAATACTGCTCTGCGTAGCTCCTAACCTGCACCTTTTCAAAGCATAATGCATCGTTCTTGTTTTAGCTTTCTTTTCTGGCTGTTTGCATTTGTTCAACTAAAAATCCTTGTCTGACCTGGCTCCATGTCTGATCTACTCCACCATTGTGTCCCTGCTTGTTCTAAATCATCTTAGTCATCTTTGTTGCATCAAGGGTCCAAACTAAAGAGAAAACAATGGCCAGGAGCCCAAGGGTTCTGAACTCTAATGGAGATGCCAATTGTTTGTTTTGTTTTTTAAAAAGTGAATGAAAGCTAACCCAGTTTTGTCACTTCCTGTTATAAGTTTGTCTTTGCTCATATTATGTGCTGATTATGTCAAATGTAAGGGGGGGTGAGAAAATAGATCAAAAGGCAGCAAAAATTAAAGAGCAAATGACTACGTACACTACTTACATGTTTTGCTTGAGATTATAAATGACAAATTTCACTCATTTTAAGCAAAATTAAGACAAAAGCCAGGAGCAGTAAACCTCACATTAACATAGAAGAGTAGGCTAATTAGCTGAGCTAAGAGCCACGAGCTCAGCTCTCCACAGCAGCTGTTGCGCGCGCGCATACACACGCGACAATCCACGCATGCGCAAAGCCCCCGTGGTTTCCTCGGCTCCAGGAGATTGAAGGAAGATGATGCTGCTGAGCGCCCGGCGCGGACCTCGTGCGTAGCTGGCCATTCTTAGCCATAGATTTCGACTTGCCTTCTCCACCGAATTTTTATGCCAAATTTATTTTCCGATGTCGAACTGTAACCGGAGCGGCGAGGACACCGAGTGACACCACAAAGAGAGGAGGAGGGTGTAGCAGCAGCAGTAACTGGACGGAGTTGGGCTTCATATTACACCGGATGCCATTATACGGTTTTAACTATCAACTACGTGAGTAATCGCTTTTTTAAAAGCAGTCAGTGCAGTTGGGAAATTCTAGACATGCATATTCAATTATGTGGGGGTCGAAAAAGGAGAAAAGTTACAGTTTCGAGGTTATATGGGGTCCTGAGGAACTGTTCGAGTGCTGAAAAAAGGAGACCAACCCATTTCTGGGGGATCAGCTGAATGTGGCTCGGCGGTTTCTCCTTTAATTGGCTTATTTTTCAAATCCAACCGCTTGTAAAAGCCCCCAGATAGCATGCTTCTGTACTCTTGTATGAAATCACCGCATCTGTCTGGTTTTGTGGGCAGATTTCCATCTGTTTCCCCTGTGTGCTGCTTGCACATGTAGGCAGATCTCCATCCAGCAGGCGCGTGGAAATGCGGGCCTTACATCTAAGCTCGTTGATCAATTGAATTTAAGTCTCTTGAGCGGAGCGAGCGAAACCTGCTGACACATGCGCCCCAGTCTTTTTGTTCCCGGTTAAACCTCGGCTGATCTGGTCTCCCAGAGCAACCAAACTAAACCCCGACCATACATGTTATCATATAGAATCCTGCAGAGATTGTCCATTCTGCAGATTATTTAATCCTTCAAACCCATGTGCAACATTTGTCCGAGTACTCAGCACTTTCTCACTTGTAGTTACCGAGACTTTAACTATTTATAGGACACCTGATCTGATGCATTGGATTAATAATAGATTAATATAATCTAATAGCTTTCAGCTTTCAGAACGTTTTGTTATGTAACCTGCCTAATGAGTGTCTGATATCTGCACAATAAAACCAAAAGCAGAGTCGACTTTCCAAATGTAGAATTTTTGCTCAACTTTCGTGTGAGATGCACATTTTGATAAGTAGACATCAGCCCCTATCCAACCACCTCCCTACCTGTTGCACCATATGCAGGACAGCTGCAATAAAACATTTAAAGTGCATCATGCAAAACCAGATTACTGGGTCTGGCTTCGCTGTACAAAAGCAAAACAAAAAAGTCGTAGATGTGCAACACTCTTTCAGTAAAAATAGACATAAATTTAAGTTTTTAGTGTGGTCCTTATATGATAACTGAACCCAAATATGCATTTAAAAAAAGAATAAGATGCTGAACGTTGCAGCTGCAAAGGGGACTAGCGTGCCCTCAACCTATTAAAGAGACCATTGTCTCTTGTTACTCTAATGTGATGCGGATGGCTTGTTATTTATATTGTGTGTCTGGTTTCTCTTCCTGTTCTCTCCACAGTATAACAAGCCAGCAGTAGAACCATGGAGGTTGTAACACATTTTATGAATGACACTGTAGAGTTTTACAAATGGAGCCTTACTATAGCAGGTAAGTTTATCTGGCAGCAACAAGGAATTTCCTCCAAAGTGACTGTCTGGAAGAAAGAAAGCATGAATAAAACATTGTGATTTGGATTTTTCCCTGCAGACAAGAGGGTGGAGAACTGGCCAATGATGTCATCACCCTGGCCCACCCTGGCCATCAGCTGCCTGTATTTGATCTTCCTGTGGGCGGGGCCTAAGTACATGCAGGACCGCCACCCCTACACACTCAGGAAGACCCTCATAGTCTACAACTTCAGCATGGTGGTCCTCAACTTTTACATCGCCAAAGAGGTCAGCGCCGCTTTGTGCTCTGCCAGGAAAGAGGAAGCTTTTGAACACAGCACAACATTAAAAGTAGCCACTTAATAAGATTTGAACTGATTGACTTAATGCGTGTCTGAAATGAAAGTCCTTCAGGTTACCTAAAGGAACAATGTGTAATAAGCAAATTAAGTCCAAAAGTTTATTTCATGCAACAATAGAACAGAAATATTTATAGTTTATCACTAATATCAAGATTTTATAGAATTCTTCATGCAACAGATTTGACAAAATTAATTTTTTGACGAGATAAAGAAAGATTCAACTTCATTGTTACCATATTTTCAAATGTCATTCATAACCAAATATGCTAGATCTGCTCCTTATTCCCCTAATTCATCAGTGTATTTAAGTCGTTTTCCCCTTTCAAAAAATGATTTGTTTTTACATCAAATTTGACTTTAAAGACCTTTCTTTAACTTGGATGAATTGTTTGTTCTGTTGTCTCATCAGCTTCTGCTAGCATCGAGTGCTGCTGGATACAGCTACCTTTGTCAGCCTGTCAACTACTCCAATGATGTCAATGAAGTCAGGGTAGGAGCCCCGTCACACTTTATTATAGCCATCCAGTGTGTTCATCTTAAAGAAACGTTCTTTCATAACAAATGTAGTTGTGAGGCTGGTGGAGAGAATGAATCAAGGGATGCTGATTTGTTGCAGGTTATGCTAAACAACTTCTGTTTTGTTTTTGAGTTAGAAACAAATAGAGAAAGCAGAAAGGACATGTCAGATATATGGTCAGGCGTCAGCATCCAGAAGCTTCGGTCGTTTGACCAAGATGTTCCTGAAATGCCCACTGGTCAGCTAAAAACGTTCACGCTTCCTTCTTTTTCTCCTCCAGATAGCCTCAGCTCTTTGGTGGTACTATATTTCCAAAGGAGTGGAATTCCTGGACACTGTGTTTTTCATTCTGAGGAAGAAGTTCAATCAGGTCAGCTTCCTTCACGTCTATCATCACTGCACCATGTTCATCCTTTGGTGGATCGGGATTAAATGGGTTCCTGGAGGACAATGTGAGTTTCTATTAATTATGTAGAATTACATAAACCTCTAGAATTTATAATAACTTCTGATATAAACTCCCCAGCATTTTTTGGTGCAACCATCAACTCCTCCATCCATGTGCTCATGTATGGTTACTATGGCCTGGCAGCCCTGGGACCACATATGCAGAAGTACCTCTGGTGGAAGAAATACCTCACTATTATTCAGATGGTGGGTATTGCTTATATAATTTACCACAACAAGAAAATCACAAGATGGGTAATGTGGGGGCAGGGGCATTTTTTGGGGGGGGGGATGGGCAACTCCAGGCCTCGAGGGCTGGTGTGTCTGTATGATTTCCAGATATCCAAGCCCTCCTCATGACTGATTACCTGGTTCAGGTGTGTCCAGCCAATTGGAACATAGGTATGTTGGAAAACCTGCAGGCGTGCGGCTGTCGAGACCCGGAGTTACCCAACCCTGCTCTAAATACAAGCACAATACAGTGTGCTTACACCCGCAGAGCGTGTTAAACTCATTTCTAATAGCTTCATATTGTCCAAAACATATATATACGGCAAAACAGTAAAAAAAAAAAACATTGGAAGTTTTAATTTATGACTTCAGGCGCTGAAGGTGGTTCGTTTGAAAGAGTAAAGTGGTGTAAAGGTAGTTCAAAGAGTAAAAAAGTTCATAAGTCCCTTATTAAAAGCAGATTTAGATTATTTATCAATATATAACGAACGATAATGAAGCATGAAGGCTGTCATGCATTTCTATGTATACATTTGTAAGTATTAGCCGTCTGCTTTACATTGTTTTTTAAAAATGTTAGAAATGATCATATTATTGATGTAAAAGCTATTAAGGCTTTGTTTTGCTTTATAAAATAAAGAAAATGTGTTTTTTTTTCATGGAAAATATTAGACTAGATTATCTGACAACAAGTTACAATTAAAGTTTTCATTTTCTTACTGTTTAAATTGCAAATGTTGGATTTTTACGCTTTTGTGTTAAACAGATCCAGTTCCACGTGACCATCGGCCATGCTGGCTACTCCCTCTACACCGGCTGCCCGTTCCCCTGCTGGATGCAGTGGGCTCTGATTGGCTACGCCGTCACCTTCATCATCCTCTTCGCCAACTTCTACTACCACGCGTACAGACGCAAACCTTCAGCGCAGAAAGGAGGCAAACACGTGGCGAACGGCACCTCTCTGACTAACGGTCACAGCAACGCAGAGGAGGTGGAGGAGAACGGGAAGAGGCAGAAGAAGGGGAGAGCGAAAAGGGAGTGAAGGAGGAGGAAGCAGCTGTGTGGTGACAGAGGACAGGAAGAAGGGAGGGAGGAGAAATCAAATCAGACGCATCCCTGCTGATACTGTAGATGTCTGGGACCAACAGGAGGAGATGAACGGATAGCAGTGTGTGTTTGTGGGCTTGTCTGTTAAAAGAAAAAAAGAAGTTGCTGATCTTGTCAGAGAGATAAAAAATGTCTCCGTAAGAGTTTATTTTAACCAAAACAAAGAAAATGTTTGATGTTGTAGGCTGTTTGCTCCTCTGTCCAACTTTATTTTGGGCTCTGATAGGACCAAAATGTTTAAGGACCTTCAATCTGCTTTACTTCTATGACCAAAAAAAGAAAAAAAAATCATCAATCTTCATGTTTTGTACTCTGGACTCTCATATTTCAGCTTGAATAGTCCTTAATATGCAAATGTATATATTAGTGCTTTTGAAAGTGACGTTTTATCATAAAGAGGGGAAAAATGACCAACTGGATTATGTTTTTTTGTTTGCTTGGGGATATTTTTGTCCACATCTATAACTGCTGTTCTTCACTTATGTCAGTTTAACATATCACAAACTTTTTATTTATTTCTGCGTCCAGCTGGAAAAAAAAAAAACATTGCTGCGTTTACAAGAAGATGCTATTTCCTTTGTTTGTTGTGGGAAACGAATGACCACATTGTAGAACTTCTTTTTATTCTATGGGGGATAAAATACATATTTTTGTGGGTCCTTAAGGTTTATTTGCTGTGTAAAGTAGCAGAGGTGAAAAAATAAGAGATTGATATTTGGCTCAATGCTGTCTCACTGCCGGTTAGAGATAAAGACGTTCTGATCACAGGGCTTTTTTTTTTTTAAAGAAAAGAATTGGTCGTTTCAATCTTAAAACAAGGTGACACAGCTTCCTGGCTCCACATATAAATGAAATAAAGACAGTGTCAGCACACCTTCACAGATAGTTTTGTGTTTGTGTTTTTTTTTCAAAATAAAACCTTTTTTTATTTAATTATACATGTAGCTGCTGCTTCACCAGTGCTAAGGAACTTCATCACCATCCCCTCTTTTTTTTTTTTTTAGCTTTGCTCTCCCAATCCTTGCATCCCTCTGCTTTAGTGGCGATGTGGGATCTACAGGATGGAAAAATCTTGTGGAGAAGTGCAGGAGTGTGTTGGTGCGGAGGAAGAAGGTTGTGTCTGTTCAGACAGATCTGCCCTAATCTTTGAGGACAAATTGGCTTTAGCTCTAAAAGAGCTTATTTCCACGTCAATCCAGGGAAGCAGGTCATTGTAAGAGAGGCCACCGCTAATCTGACAAGAGTTTCTACAAGTGTAAAACTCTGAAAATGCATCATTTGACAATGAAACATAAGTCCTGGTTCTTTTATTTTGAAAAAAATTCTTCTTTTTGTTCATGTTTTTGGACAGAAAACCTTTTCAACAAATTATTTATTCATAAATACAATTCAGTAGAGAACAAATGGGTGATCGTTTTTTTTTTGTGTGTTTTCTCGTGCAATTATAGAAAAAAAAGAAAAAAAGCTTGTTTGACACATTAAACCAAACAAATGTTGAATTCAACTCATAGATGCAAGATTTGTATGCTCTTCTGCATGAGGCCTGTTCTTCTCCTTTCACAAAGCCGGACCGCCACCTGTTTTTCCCACACGGATGTCATTCAGGTGGAGAGAGAAGGAGGCCTGGGGGCAAGATTTCTATGATAGACGGAATGAGATGAGAGTGGAGGGATGTGTTTGTCCTCCTCAGGGACACAGAGGGATCTAAAGCAGAGACTAAGAGGATTGCAAAGAGGGCCAAAGCTTTCAGCGCAGGTCTCAATACCCTGCATCCCCACTGCTGCTGCTGCAGAACAAGCTAAAACAATTCATAAACATTCAGAAAAAGGATTTTGGTTTGCAAATAGTTACGTATTTAACAATAAATGGTTAAAAATAGATGCATTCCTGTGCAATACTTGTGGAAAAAGCTTTTTCAATTTGAGACCCAGGCTGTGTTAATTGTCTTGTATTACAATACAAGCAGGGTGAAGGGTCACCATGCAGGGGTTAATGCCTTACAAACCAGACCTGTCATTCATCTCATCTCATTAGCAATTAAATGACTAAGTGAGACTAAGAGAGTGGAAACAGTCAGCGTTTTACTGGCTCTCCAGCCGTACATGGACAGATTACACTCAGACCTTGTGCTTGAGTACTTCTGTGCATGAAGAGTACCCTCTACTGGAGCAAAATATTCTACTGTCAAAGCAGCCAATGAGATAAACTTGACTCTTTCCTTGAACTAATGTAAATCCTTTGTTGCTTGTAGTGTTTTAAAAGGCAGGATCAATCATAATAATGGAGCCTATTGTTCAGAAAGGTATTTTATATAAAATTGATGGATTTGAAAAAAAGGCTTTTGTGCAATTTGCTAAACAACAAAAACATTTTTAAAAATGTAAAAGAAAGAAAAATTGGGAATCGGTTAAAAAACAAATATATTTTAAAAGTTACTACTAATTCTGGGGGGTAAAAAAACAAATAATGTTGTTGGATTAATTCAAAATTTCCAATAAAAATACCAACTTTTATGCATCGCCTCAAACAGAAGCCTGTCATGGTTTGGGTTTCTCTGTATTGGTTTTTGCTTTCGTTTCTGTCATGTTTGAGTTCTGTTTCCTGTTTTATTTTGAAAGGTTTACTGTTATGTCATGGTTTTGAGTTTTGCTTCCCTGGTCCCAATCTCTCCTGATCGTTGTCAAGGGTGTCTTATCAGTCCTGTTTTGTATTTAAGTCTTGTCTCTGCCTTCCTCTTGGGCTGGTCCATTACTGTCTCTTCCCTGACTGTCTTCTGCCATGTTTTCATATTTAGTCAACAGTAAGATTCGGACTTGAGTTTAGTTTTGTTTCTCTGCTCTGCAGCGCTTTTTGTTAAGTTAATAAACCCCTAGAACCGTGTGCCTCCCTTCTCTGCATTTTAGGTCCTTCGTGCTCACCAGTCCTCCCTACCTGACAAAGCCTAAATTTTACAAAATGGTGCAAGAAAGAGGCTATTTTCACTCTTGCCAATCTACACAGTGAAGAAACAGGTCTGTGAAGACAAAAAGTCATCATGATTTGCTATTTTCAGCAAAACAATGTCATGCTGTCTGATTAACCGGCAATCCAACCAACACACAACTAAACCCACTGTTGAACATCAACAACTGCTACAAACAAGCAGATATCCTGAAGCAGCAACATCCAAACTTGTGTTTCTGGGGTCTTTTACAGACTTACTTGTTAGATTTCAGACCTGAGAGACCTGTTGTGAATTCTGTCAAACCCTTCAATTACTTGGCCAAGACAAAATCGCTAAAAGTCTTTAATCTAATGCTTACTGCCTTGGGGAAATACGTTTTCTAAATGTGCTTTACAGGAACCTTGTAGTCTACTTATGCGCTAAATGTAGTTATTTACAGCTGCCTCACTTTACAAATTCTTGTCTTTTTTGTGTCATAGAACAAATATTACCAACACCCTTCAGACTATATTTTGACTGTGTTATATTTTTCTGATTCTACGAACCGTATAAAATGTAAATTTACAAAATAGTGTGTATAGTTATTGTCAACATATAGTTTTATTTCTGTTTTGTTTTAAACATTGAGTAGAAACGCTTTAATTTCCATTGTGCGCTTCAAAAAAATATTTCTCTATTTGTGTTGTTGTGAGTAACTAATTGTGATTTATGTTCGCATTATTAATGTTTTTGTAATATATTCTTTTTTTTCAATGACTTTTGATTGATTAACGGATGTCGAGGACAGCACGGGTGGGTCAGACCTCCCACCCCCTCCTCCACCCACAGTACCAGGCGGTGACCAGTCTGAGTCTCCTCGAGCGTAAGGGACCTGAACGTCGCAGAAATAGATTTTAAAAGGTTATGTTAACTCGTGTTTTTACACATGGAAGATCAAACCGGTTGGTGTATTTTAATTTTTGGTAAAAACCAGAATGAAGAACCCACGTTTAAATGCTAGAGCTGGGAATAGCGACATCTAGTGGCCACACAATCACATGTTTAAAATGTATTTTATTTACGAACATTGATGTTTTTTTATTTTTTTTGTTGTTGTTTTATTTTATAATTTTTTAATTTTTAAAAAAAATATTTCTAATTAGTTTATGACACAAAATTGATGGGATTATAACAGGGAGGAAAAAGAAACCAACACAGAGCGGCGCTGCAGGTCCTCAGCTGCCGAAAAAACAAGAGCTCAAAAAGCAGCAGGAAGCTCTGGCCTTTGGTGGGAAGGATCGCATATGCCAGAGGCAGGACACTTCAAGTGTCGACTCCCTTTTTATGAGCAGCGAAGAAGTTATCAGTGTTGTAGGAGACGCTGCGGTCCTCCGAAGGTGCAAAGAGGGAGCTCTAGAGCCAACGCAGCAGCTGTTCACCCGGATGGTGCTGAAGCTGATCTCATCCGAGCGCGCAGGGCGGATGCTGTCAGGAGAAAGCCCTCATTTTCCCCGACACCTGCACCGCTGCCCGCGCATCCCTCATCCATCCAGCATCTTAGCGCATCCTCTGTGGCGCACCGTTTGAGAGAAGCGCCAAAAAGAGGAGGAGGAGGAAGAGGAGGAAGAAGGGAGCGAACCTGCGTCCGTGGGCGGCGAGCGGGCCTCGGGTTGTGGCGGAGAAGGATGCTTACACGCTGAGCTCATCTGCTGTCACCGAGATTGAAGAGAAGAGGGAAAGATGCAAAGTCCATCAGAGAGCATGGACGCTGGACGGGACGCTGGAGGAGAGCCACAGCCGGCGGCTGAAGCGGCAGAGGCGGGGTCGGGGATCCAGGAGGACCAGGCCCTGGAAGAGGAGATGGAGAGGCTGCTGGAAGAAAACGAGGATCTGAAGGTTTGACATATAAGGTTTCATATAAAAAGTCTATTGCCTAAAAAGACGAGAAAAGGTATCTTAGCAGAGGTAAGTAATCTACAAATGCGGCCTTCTTTTATTCTGAAATTCATATCAGTTTGTTCCGAAACATTTCAAATTAATCCATAAATAATGAGTAAACAATAGTTAGTTTGGATTGACATTAGGATTAAACGATCTGTAAATGATAAAAATGACTTATTAGTGATACAGGACACGTCACACGCATGTTAGGGACCGTCTACAAATACAATCACATTTACCCAACCGTAGGTTTGGAGCACAAATAACAAGCTTGATATTTAAAAATTATTTAAATTATTAAATGTTTATATATGGTTGAAATTAATTAGATTTTACCTATTAAACTAGTTTGTCAGTGAGTTGCAACTTTTCACATTCAGCAAGTAAAGCAGTTGCCCACATTTTTTCTGTGACTCAACTAGTGCGAAATTGAAGAGATGAGGACTGAGATGGAGGAGATGCGAGACACCTTCTACGAGGAAGACACCTGCCAGCTGCAGGAGATGAGACGAGAGTTGGAGAGAGCCAATAAGAACTGCCGGATCCTGCACTACCGACTGCGCAAGGCGGAGAGGAAGAGGCTGCGTTACGCACAGACTGGAGAGATCGATGAAGAGCTGTTCAGGTGTCTGGAGCAGGACCTGAAGGTAGGATGAGGATGCTGGAGAGCCTCTGGGATGACATTCTCTTAAAATAAAAATAAAAAAGTAATTGTTTTTTAGCCTAGGAAACGTTTCATCAACCATTTTTATTCAAAAGATATATGAAAAAAATGAAAATTACAACCTGAATTAGGGCATTGATGGTGAATTTTAATGTGGTTGGCAGGTGGCCAAAGATGTGTCTGTGCGGCTGCACAACGAGCTGGAAAAAGTGGAGGAGAAACGCACAAAGACAGAAGAGGAGAATGAAAAGCTGAGGCAGAGACTCATCGAGGTGGAAGTGACCAAACAAGCTCTGCAGAATGAGCTGGACAAAACCAAAGAGGTAAGAGAATAATTGCTCCCCTCCACATTACATCCTCTAATAACAATTTTGAAAAGATTGCTACAATTTTTCCATCATTTGCAGTCACAAAAAAGAAGAGGGAGCAAAGACGTCCAGAAGACTGACAAGAGGGCAGCACAGACTCCCACAGAGGTGAGCTGCTATCAAAAACAGCAGCAGGATTTCATCCCTTTATATTGCCCTAAACACTAATTTACAGTGGTGGACAAAATTGTTGGTATCCCTTAGTTAAAGAAATAAAGTCCACAATGCTCACTGAAATGACTTGAAATGTTTACAAGAAATAATAAATTAAAATGTATTGAAAATTAAATAATCTAAATCAGCCATTACTTTTGTGTTGTTGATTAACAGAATTATTAAAAAACAAACTAATGAAATAGGGCTGAACAAAAATGATGGTACCCATAACTTCATATTTTATTGCACAACCTTTTGCGGCAATCACTGCAATTAAACGGTTTCTGTATTTGTCAATGAGCCTTCTGCACCTGTCCACAGGTATTTTGGTCCCACTCCTCATGAGCAAACTGCTCCAGTTGTCTCAGGTTTGACAGATGTCTTCTCCAAATGTCATGTTTCAGCTCCTTCCACAGATGTTCAATGGGATTCAGATCTGGGCTCCACTTCAGAATAGTCCAACGCTTTTTTCTTAGCCATTCTTGGGGTTTTTTGGCGGTGTGTTTTGG
Organism: Oryzias sinensis; assembly: GCA_037389245.1. NCBI lineage: Eukaryota > Metazoa > Chordata > Actinopteri > Beloniformes > Adrianichthyidae > Oryzias > Oryzias sinensis. The sequence continues at coordinate 20,761,269 of CM074509.1, read as the reverse complement.
ATCGTTGTCCTGTTGGAAGACCCATGACCTGTGACTGAGACCTAGCTTTCTGACACTAGGCAGCACATTTCTACCCAGAATGCCTTGATAATCTTTAGATTTCATTTTACCTTGCACAACTTCAAGACACCCTGTGCCAGATGCAGCAAAACAGCCCCAAAACAGATCTGAGCCTCCTCCATGTTTCACAGTAGGGACAGTGTTCTTTTCGTTGTGTGCTTCATTTTTGAGTCTGACACTGATGTACTTTGATCTAGGAGTTCACCTTTAATGTCTTTGGAGGTTGTTCTGGGCTCTTTGAATACAGTTCCAACTATTCGTCTCCTCAATTTGTCATCAATTTCCCTCTTCCGGCCACGTCCAGGGAGGTTGGCTACTGTCCCGTGGGTCTTAGACTTCTGCATAATATGTGCCACTGTCGTCGCAGGAACTTCAAGATGCTTAGAGATGGTTTTATAGCCTTTTCCTCCATGATGTCTGTCTATAAGTTTATTTCTAATGTCCTGGGACAATTCTCTCCTTCTCTTGCTATTGTCCATGTTCAGTGTGGTTCACACCTTTTCACCAAACAGCAACGTGACTATTTGTCTCCCTTTAAATAGTCAGACTGACTGATTATGAGTTTGAAAACAGCAGTGATGTCAATTATAAGACATACCTGAGTTCATCATGACCCCCTGGGCAATTAGTTCTCAGTCTTTTATGGAGGTACCATCATTGTCCAGCCCTATTTCATTAGTTTGTTTTTTAAAATAATTCTGTTAATCAACAACTCAAAAGTAATGGCTGATTTTGATGATTTAATTTTCAATACATTTTATTTTATTGTTACTTTTGAACGTTTCAAATCATTTCAGTGAGCATTGTGTACCTTCTTTCTTTAACTGAGGGGTGCCAACAATTTTGTCCACCACTGTATGTATGTCTTTGATAGATGACCTAAACACAACATGTGACTATTTTTTTTTCCTTTTGACATTTTTGGAACGAAAAGTAAAAATCTTTAGCTTAAATCCTTTTAAAATGCTCTTTAAAAAGTTGCTCTGCTGTTCAACAAACATTTTTCCCTTTTGCAGCTTCTTCTGTAAACCACCTTTCAAAATAAAAGGATGAAAAAGGACAGTTGCTAGATTAGATGCTTGGAAACTCTTCAGGATAGTGTATATTCTATTTTACAGGAGGACAATGATGACCTGAAGTGCCAGCTGGCTTTCACCAAAGAGGAGGCAGTGCTCATGAGAAAGAAAGCGGCCCAGATTGACAAGGAGAAGGATCGATTGGAACAGGAGTTACAGAAGTATCGTTCTTTCTATGGAGAACTGGACAGCTCCCATCCTAAAGGGGAGGCTGGGGGGCCACCCACCACCCGGGAATCAGAACTGAAGCTGCGCCTTCGTCTGGTGGAGGAGGAGGCCAACATTTTGGGGAGAAAGATAGTTGAGTTGGAGGTAAGGGGTTATACAAGTCAACGCAAATTTTTGTGTGAAAACACGTTTCTTTTAGGTCTTTTTTTTTCCTAATAGGTGGAGAACCGGGGCCTCAGAGCTGAGCTGGATGACCTCCGGGGTGAAGGAGAGGGCTCCGGAAGCTCCGGGTGTGGGGCGATGGGTGGGCAGAGCGCCGGGCGCAGCCTCGGAGATGATCTAACGGAACTCCGACAGCAGCTGCAGCTGGTGGAAGACGAGGCCGAGCTGCTGAGGAGGAACCTTGCAGATGTAGAGGAGCAGAACAAGAGGGTGACCTCTGAGCTGAACAAGTTGCGCTTCAAGGCTGGTACTCATGAGGGAGGTGCAAGGCATGGAGGAGGAGTCACAGGAGGTGGAGCAGCTGATGGAGGAAAAACTGAGGTTTTACAGGAGGAGCTGAAAGCTGCAAGGCACCAGATTAATGATCTCAGCGGGAAGGTATGGCAGAATCACTACAATCATCCCTTTGATTTTCCCAAAATTAGAATTATTTATTTGTTAAACCTGAATGATAGTAGGATTTCAGAAACTGAAAAGCAGCTCAGAGTCTTTAAGAGTCCAGCTTTGATTAAAAAGCTAATCCGAACCTGGAGATCTTCCAACACAAAAATCACTTTGAAGCTGTTTTTTTTCTCTTGGCTGTGCCTCTTTATTTACTTAATGCAGTTTTGCTAGTATTTTGAAATACTATTGATTAAAAATGGTCCAAATCTTTTTATTCTATGAAGCAAATGTAAGAAACACCAGAGTATGGCATGATAAATAATGTTTTATTTAGAGTAAGCTCCATTTTTGTGTATTTTTATATATAGATTGCCTAAAAAGGACCTACTTTAACATCTCTCCTGTTTCTAACAGGTGATGCAGCTGCAGTACGAGAACCGTGTTCTCCTCTCCAACATGCAGCGCTACGATCTGGCCTCCCACCTCTCCTTGAGACCGAGTCCCCGGGACAGCGATGCAGAGAGTGATGCCGGTGGTGCCACAAGCGGCCGCCGTGAGAGCGACGAGGACTCCACCTCCTCCCGCCTGCTCCCACCTCACCGTAAACGAGAGGGCCCCGTGGGTGGGGAGAGTGACTCGGACGAAGTCAGAAACAACAACGGCAGCAGCAGATGCATGACGCCCACGCGGGGGCTCTACACCCCCACCGGGCCAGAGGGCGCCGCCTCCTCCGCCTTGGGGAGATTCCTGCCCGGTGGCCGCTGCAGCCTCCGTGAAAGACAGCAGATGATAGACATCCGTGTGGAAGCGGAGAGGCTGATCCGAACCATCGACAGGCTCATCGCAGACACCGCCGCCTTCATCTCGGAGGCGAGGGTCTACGTCTCAAATGGTGACCTAATGTTCGGGAGGGCGGCAGAGGACGGTGCAGAGGATGATGGGAGCAGGATCAGAGAACATGAACTGCTGTACCGCATCAACGCTCAGATGAAAGCCTTCCGAAAAGAACTGCAGGGTTTCATAGACAGACTGGAGGTGCCCAGGCTCGAGGACAGAGAGGCAGAGGAGCCGCTGTCGGTAAGAGCAGAACTAAATAGATATCGAAATATTCCCAAACTGTCAATACTGATGTGTTTCCTTTCTTTCTCCTGTCTTCTGTTGCCTAGATGTTCCAGCCTATCATTTTACTGATTCTCATCCTGGTGTTATTTTCATCACTCTCCTATGCCACCATCTTTAAACTAGTTTTCCTCTTTACTCTCTTTTTTGTTCTGTGATGTGAGCGTCGCATAGTTTTTTGTCATCCCTCCAATTTGTTTTTTTGCTTTTTTAATTTTGTTTTGTTTTTTTGCCCACATTGTATCTGTTGCCAAAGTAACTAAAAGCACCGAAAAGCTCGGCACTAGCCCCTCTCACCGGCATCCACGCTGGAGTCTACATTTAAAACCTGCACAACATGAACGGCACAACTCACCTAAGGAGGTAAGGTGTTTCAGCTTGATAACAGACGATGTGACGTGAAAGGAGAAACATGCATGTCAACATAAACCATCTTGTACACACTTGACGTAAACCAAAATTTTCAATAATGATTTTGGGTAAGTCTCCAGCTTCCAAACTGGGTTTTGTTGAGTAAGATTATCTACACTGCTTTTAAAGCAAACCACCCCATTTATGCAGCCGCTAATTTAGTATTTCCCCAAACCAACCAGCACCAACCATAAAGAAAAAGAACCAATGCAACCATATGGTTCCACATCCACCCTCAAGACATTTTTTTTACATTCCTTAAGATTTTATTTCCTTGAAGTATGAAGCTCTTTAAAGGTATCTCTCCCAAAACCGTATAAATCAGCATTTATTTATTTTTTGCCAATCTAAGCTTAAAAATCTAAAATAAAACTATAATTGAGTCATTTATTAGATTTCCTTTTACATTTGAAACATAATTCAGCGAATTAAGACCTGAAAGTTTAGTGTGGTCCCCAAAATATATCACCTCCCCTAACCCTTCAAGTGTCATTGCTTTTTTGCTTTTTCATTTATGAATTCAATCAGACCTGAAATGGTATTGCAACAGATTCATAAATGCTTAATTTGAGAAAGAATAAACTGAAGTTCAAAAGCTCATTAGATTCTTTGTTATTGTAGATGCTGTCTGGAACAGTTTGAAATGGTGTTGGAAAATGTTGGAGGAAGCCAGCTTGTAAACAGGAAATTTAACTTTTTAAGTAAACCTAACATGACAAAGGAAAAATGTAAAAGAAAAAAAACTAAAAGAACTACAAATTTAAAACAGAGAATATAAAGAAAACCAAGGGAAAATCAGAATTTTCAATGGACATGAGGGAAAATGTCTGTATAACTGTTACTATACCAGGACTGAGGGGAAACCCAGAAAACAACAAAACTGAACATAAATTAAAAAAAAACATTCTGGTAGTGACTTCTGCATTTGTTGTAACCCTTGTGCTATCCAAGGCACTGTAACATTGGTAGTTGGGTCATCTAGACCCACTAGACAGTGCACTGAACCTTTTTTCTTCAATGATTTGTGATCTTCACTGGTGTCCATGGATTACATGAAATCTTTCCACCTTTATCCACCTTTGTCATGGCAGGGAGAACACGTCAATGTAAGGGTGGGGTCATAGGATAGCACATGTGTTGGTGACCACAGAGTGTGCATCAGTCAAGTTCCTGTAAACGACCATCAAGCAATGACAAATTATGACTTTTATCTTTTTTGATGTAGGATTTTATTTATGTGTTGGTTCTAAAAATCAGAATAAAGAAAACATTTATAGTTTATGATAAACTTAATGTACTACCAAATGTACAGGGCAACAGTGGCTCAGGTAGTGGAGCGGGTTGGCCAATGATTGAAAAATCGCCGGTTCAATCTCCCCAGTGAACTGTTGTTGTGTCCTTGGGCAAGACACTTCACTCTTCCTTCCTCCATTGTGGCTGTACTGGTGTGTGAATGCATATGAATGTCCTGGCAGCCACGCCTCTGGCAGTCTGCCTCTGGGCAGCTGTGGCTACATCAGTAGCTACCATCACCAAGAATGAATGAAGAGTGAATAATTAATGGAGACACATTGTAAGCTTCTAGTGTCTGGAACTCAGAAAAAGCCAATCCATCATTACAGGCTACATGAGTATCTTAAGCCTAACTGCCATTATAGCAGTATTACCATTAACTATGACTGGGTTCTAAATACTGTAAAACTTCCCAACTTGAGGTGATAACTAGTTTAGGTTGTATCAACATCTTCCATGAGTGCAGTGAGTCAACAGAAAATGTCCATTGCGATAAACAAACCTCACACTCTCATGAACGCACACTTTAAACGATAACCTCCAACTGCTCCCCAAACACTGGGTTTGCTGCTCTGTTTTCTTTTATCCATAACTTTCAAACTTATCATAAAATGCTTTATGAGTCAAGTTTTCTGAACAATCATATTTGAAAAAGGACCAACCTTCACAAATACTAATCAACAGGAGCACCAAATTCACTTATATAAACAATGACAAGTAAACAAATCACACTTCTACACATTTCCAAGTCTGGAGTCCTAGTCTTTGGCTCTGTGGTTTCCTTTACTAAGCCAAAGTTACTAATAAAAATTGTAGCAAATTAACTGATTTTTCATTACTGTGGAAGTCTGCAATCTTTATGAAAGAAAATCAAACTTACATTTTGTGCTTTACAAAACCCTAAACTGTGCTTTTTGTGATCATTGAAACTAAATGTTAGACAGCTAAAATGACCACAAAGGTCAACTTCAGAGAAATTCCATCTATTCTCTGAATCTGAATCCTTTTCCAGGTCACTGGGTTGCTGGAGCCTATCCCAACTGCTGTTCACCAAAGCAGGTTGCACTCTGACTAGGTCTCCACTCTGTCAGGGCCACATACACACATTCATACCTAAGGGGCAATCTGAGACTACCAATCAACCTGTGAAGCCTGTTTTGGAGTGAGGACATTAGGGTGCCTGTAGAAGATGCATGAAGAGAACATGCAAACTCCACACAGAGAGGTCCTAGCTGAGATTTGAATCAGGCAGGACTGTGAGGCAAGAGGGAGAACCGTTACACCACTCCTCAGCCCTGGTGAAAGATATTCAGCCATAAAGTATTTAACTACTTCCCACTTTCTCATTTTACTAACCAACTTCACCGAGCTGACAGAGCTACCAGATCATAGCAGTATTTCAACACTCATTAATGGTTTATTGCTTGGTATATGGATGAAAGAATGGAAAGATTTTAATCAGATTTTAATAAGTGTCAGCTGAATTATTTTTCTGTAAGTTGAGTCCCTTAATATGTCAGGAAATTGAAAATTATCACATGAATGACAATTTTCCTAAAATAAAAGCTTAATTCAAAAGGTTTTATTACCTTGTTTGAATTCATTGATGATGTTTCTGGCAAATGTTTGCCTGGTGATTATCAATTTCTTTTTAGTTGATAAGACATATTTCATATAAATATGACATAATGCCTGAAATAAGTAAAACTATATTTTAAAGGGAAAAAAATAGAAGTATATATTGAAATATGCGGAGCATGCTGTGAATCCACCTGACAGTCTCCTTGTGGTGTCTATCTTTAATAAGAAGTTATTATTGACTGTGACACATTATTACTCACTGTGTCACCCACACCCATTTGGCACCCTCGGGGCAAATGATTTGCGGCATGGTCACAAGGCAGAATCTGCCCCAGCATCCCAAAGCGGAGTAGCAACAGAGAAGCCCATTGGCTGCGGGGAGCGCAGCAGCTGAAACAGCTATGTAAACACTTTCCCTCTCTTTGCGCGCCACGGTAATTATAACCGGGATGCTGGTGACGACAATCGTCCCATGGAGACTTCAAATGGTGGAGTAAATCTGACATTGTGCTATTCAATCCGGACCCTGATCGCGCGCCCGCGTAAACACTGGAGGGTGGTATAAAGACCGGGGACCCCAGCTGGAACAGAACGTGTTTACCCTGTGGGGCAGTGATCCGGGCCCCAACGCTCTAGATAGAAGAAAGGCCCTTTAAATCCTGTCGTGGATCTTTACATAACTCATCTGGGTGGAAATTGAAGGGAAGCACCCCAGAGAGAGGACTTGACTGTTTGGCGGCGCAGAGTCTGAGTCTCGCGGGGAAACCAAAAGCGATACTGGAACAGGATTTGTAAAAGACAAGGAGCGCCTTTGCGCAGAGCAGGTACGAACATTAATTTGAAGGATGGTAACTCAAATTTACTGGATTTTTAAGGGCCACATATTCATTTTATATAATTTTGTATAACAATCCATTTAATCCTTTTTACTTGTTTATTTTAATTAAAGATGTTTCTTTATATTTGTGCGTAATATATTTGTACAATGTTGAATTTTAATTTAGGGGCATTTTTTTTACTCTGATGTCACACAAACACAACATATTCTGATATGTTTGAAGTATGTTGTGATTGTTTTTTATGTTTTTTTAGGTTTAAAGTTAAATACAGTTTTCAATGCATTAAGGAAAGTTATCCAGAATCTAAAGAAATCAAATGTTGCCAAAAGTGTTCCTGACTCCTTTGACCGTTCTCATGTCCTGGTAATATTTTATGTATTTTTTTTATTCCCCCCCCCCCCCTGTCATTTACTTAACCCACATGACACAGGCACTTTGGATGCATAGTTACAGCAGTGTATTAATATCTCCAGTCTTACATCACAGGTGGGAGGGCAGCGGCTGGTACATTCGGGTACTTTCGGCAGGGAAATATGTCATTTTTAATGATGACAACAATAACAACAACACAGCCCAGCTGGATTGATTTGTTTGCCCTTTTTGAAAGACTCTTCTGGCATTTACTCCAATTGGAGCAGATTGTCAGAAAATGGGAGACCTATCAAGATAAAAAGTGAAAGGGGCACTCTTTTATTTTCTGTAAAAGCTTTACTTTTTACTCTTGTGTCATGACATCAGTGGAATTTGATCATTAATGAGGGGAGTAACCTGGATTCCAACTCCGTGTTGGTCTTGATTGCCACTGATGCTCTGCAGCGCAAACATATAATGGAAAAGATGACAGATTGATGTATTTTCATTTGTATTTAGTGTGCATACCTCAACAAGCCTCTCTTTTATGTGTTTGACCTTTTTAGTGTTCCCAGGCCATCAATCTTTCCTCCCCTCATTGGCAGCCCAACAGTGACCTCTGACCCGAAAAGTGAAACGAGAGAAAGGGGAAACAGTCATTTTAAAAAGGCCTGAGGGTATTAAGCTGCCTGCGTCATGGCAGCCATTGATCTGGAGCTTGGGCTAGAGCTCAGCGGCCGCAGGTGGGGGCAGGAGAGGCCAGAGATGTTGGATAGTTTTGACCTGGAGATGCAGGAGTGGGAGGATCAGCTGCAGGACATCCAGAGAAAAATCGAAGAGGTGAGTCTTTGTACACAAAGTGATACCAGTGGAAAATAAAAGGAGTTACCAACCTAGCTGGGGAACAAAATAATAAAGAGTTTTTGGTGCAATATCACATTTGTTGTGTTCCCCAAACACAATACTTTTCCTACATTTGTGTGACCCATGGTCCATTTCTTTTGTCCCTATGGAGTGTTCATTAGTGTAGAGTTTGCACATGCTCCATAAGAAAGAGTTTGCAGCACGCAGGCCAACGCAAACAAGTGTTAACAAGCTAATTAAACTGTGATGTGCTGACAGACGTCCTGGGTACAAACATTTTTCCCATCTGGCACACACACACACAGGCTGAAAGTGGATACTGAAAGGGACGTTACAGATCAAAGTGTGAAAACAGATCAAATGTGCAAAGAGGAATAAAGGGTTCATCTTAAAAATAGTTTAAGGATTTTAGAGCCAGTCGAAAAAACTTCTAAAGATTCATTTTGGATGTTTGATTTGAAAGCATTTAATTGTTCTCTGGTTTTTTATTTATTTTTCTAGCTCTACAATGAAGTCCAGACCCGCAGAGGAGTAAATGACATCAACGACAACCAGAAAAATGGCGTCCCATTAGAATGTGGGGCAGGGCACCACGACAAAGGACTTTATCTGACGGATCACCGCAGTAAAAATCACCCAGAAGACATTATCCTGACACACTTCCAAAGCGACAGCTGTAACTATGCCGCCAATGGCTATGGTTACCGTGGGAACCATCAGAATGGCCACTGTCACGCCGATGGGGTCTCAGAGATCGGTGATTTGCTCCAAGATTATTTGGAGAACGGAAAGGAGATGAGTCGAAAGAACAACGGAGCTCGCCATGTAGTAAGTGGAGGCATTTTGCTTTCTTGTACTTCATTCTCTAGGCATTTGCACATGTGAAGAAACAGGATAGCTAGACCCGATACAAGTAAAAGCTGTGGTTCTTGCAGGAACATATTGATTACAGCGTCAGTTAAGTCATGCTTGCACAGGCCGGCTACCAGATAGGAGTTAGTTTCACTCTGTAGCCCAAGTCTAGCACTTTTTTGACACCCAACAGAACAGCTGAGAAGAAAGTTAGATGCCCAAGTGTCCCGTTGTCCACATGGGAGCCCACATGCTTCACCAGCATGAGTAGAACAGTATGGTCTGTGATGTACTTGGCAGTTTTGTTTTAACACGTCGTTTTAAATGTCTTTCAGCACTTCAGTGACACAATCAGGGTGAGCCAGGACATCTCTACCTGTCAGGGCAGGAACAGACATGGAAATCAAAGGTAAGAATTTGTGTTGAAAAACAAAACACTTTGGGTTGTAGCTGTGCTCCTGACTGCTTCTGATGGCATGTGTGATCAGGTTTGGACAAGAACCGTTTTTGGGAAACTTTGAAGAAACTGAAAACAGGAAGAATCGAGTGTCTCCCATGAGGAATTCCCCTTGCAGAGAGACTTTCGTCAACAAAGAAAGCACAGGTGCCAAACCTCCTCTTGGGCAAAGGGACAGTCCTATTGCACAAACACAGCTCCCAGTCGGCACAGCCGAGTCTCCGTCTGTGGACAGGAAGATCTTTGGTCCAGGGGTTCTTGGAGACAGGAAGGGCAGCAGCCCCTCTGTTCTCCGGAAGTTTGGAGCCATGCTTCAGGAGAATGAGGGGAAAACGCTTACTGAAGCAGGGGTGGTGACCCATCATGGACCGGCTCCAGAGGCAAAGTGCCCTGCTTCTTGCTGTCATCGCAGAGCTTTGGGAGCAGCTGGAGTAGCAGGCAGGACGCCTGTGCGTTTGCCTAACCCAAAATGCCAAGCAGATTCCAACACACTGACAGCAGAGAAAGCCTCCAGCCAACAATCCAATTTAGTATTAAGCTGCAGTTGCCAACACTACAAGGATCTGAGAGGAGGCTTTAGTGGTCTAGCAGGGTCTTCACTTGGTACCCAGCAGCCCCAGAGGCGACCACAGGTTCCAGGAAGCCCAAAGCTCAGACCCAGAGCTAATAGTAGTGGAGGACCAGTTCAAGTAGATAAAGCCTGGAAGCCTACAGTCCAACACCTTGAGTCTAAAGTGGACTACAGAGTCTCAAGTTCTTCAAATGGGCCTCAAACGCTCCAAAAGAAGTTGCCAGATTGTAGCCATGTGAGGGATGAAGGACTTATTGAACTGCTTGACATGCTAGAGATCCAACACAACTACAGCTCCAATCCCAAAACCAGATACACGTGTCTTCAGCAGGAACCACATCAGGTAGGTTTTTCTTTATCTGGCATCATCACTCACATAAAACCTATGTAGACTTATAAGAAATATGTGTTTCTGTCCAGGAAAACCAAGACCTTTCGATCAAACCCAAGAAGTGCTTCTCTCGTCCTGCACGTCCGGCCAACCAGCGACCGCCATCTAGATGGGCAAGCCGCACCCTCAACTCTATGAACACCCCATCTAGTCCAATCTACCACTCTCCAAGTCCATTGACTCGGCCACCTAGTCCCATGGCCAGAACCCCGAGCCCTGCACAGAAGCGCCGGCCTGTTGTCTCCTACAAGCCACAGACTGAGACTGTCATTATGTGATAGCCGCCCTCCGCCAACCGACTCTGTACATAGACACACAGAGTTCTGAAAAGGTTTAGTGTAGATCCTACGTTCAAATGAAATCAAACCAACATTCTCCAGAGTTGCTGTAGCTTTAAACTTCCTTCGTGCCTGACTTTTACCGAGACATCAAATTGTTGTTGTGCTCCCCAAACCATGTTTTCTTTTCTTTTTTTGTATTGAATGAAGCTGTTTTATCTATAACGACTTTGCATGCAGCCCCATTTTGAGGTTGCTCGCTTACGTGTTTGGTTGTTGTGGTTGTTGTCATGTTTGAATCTGCTTTGGCCTGCGCATCAGGGAGAAACTGAAACTGCATTCTCCTCCGCAACCTTCAAACCAAGAACTGTTTGACTGCACCATTTTCTCAAAACCATTCAAGATGTGCTATTAACAAATGTCAAGTGATTCTAAGTTGCCTTTAATGAACCTTTCTTGGTAATAAATATGACTGTGCTTTAATGTAAAGTGTGTTTTGCTGCTTTTCTTTGTCTTTTATCAAGATGGCTCACACATCACTTTTCCAATTCTCCATGTAAACCCCAAAGTCAAAAGCATAAACAAACTGATTTGACCTATTTTAAACCCCAAAATTGAAACATGTTACCAACCATTAGCTATTCTGTACCATTGTTTAATGCCCACATCCACAAAGCAAATATTTTATAATAAATGGAGCTTTGAATTCTTTGAGAGACAAAAGTTTTGCAAAGGTATTTCTATTCAAAAATTGAAACCTTTCAGTCCTAATGTATACTGTAATAACCCAATTTCAAGTTCCGATTTTTTGGTAATATCCACTCACATATAATGATTTTTCGACTAATCCCAATTTGATTGGTTCACCCTGCTGACAAAAACACAGATTTCCCAAAAGAGTTAAAAACGTTTCTTCATTCAGATATTTTCAACTTAGAACGGTTGTTCTCGTGCTCTTAGAATTAAAAAAGACTTCGATTTGGTAAAATGAACAACAGAATAATTCCTGTTTTTTAAATCCGGGTTATTTTTGGTATGATATCATAGGCTGTTCCATTTTGGTAAAACTTATTTTCTCATTGTTTTGTTTTTTTCCTAATTAATCATATTTATGGACTCCTTATGTATTTATTTATTTATTTATTTATTTGTGAAAATAAATTGAACAGACTCAGTATCATTCCATCCCGTTTTACACAAAATTTAACCAATTCTTTAAATTTATTTTGCATGTTGTAAAAATAAAGTCATATAAATGTTACAAGTTGATTTTTCTACAAACTCTTGCAGTTTCAAAACAAGACTTTTTATAAGCAAACCCCAATCATGGAGCTGTTGCACGAATTGAGAGACTTGATTTCTTGGGCTCGTCCCATTTTTGAAGTTGTGGCATAATGCTAACACTTCGAAGTACATAAACACTTAGTACAAGAGCAGTTATGTTACCCGTCGTTATCAGGATATCCAGTTTGCTGCGCAGAGATCCCTTTTCCTGTTTCTCATCTCACAACACAACATCAATAACCCCTGGCTTCCCGAACACACACCCCCACACTGTGAAGGAAGCGTGAAAGCCGTTTAGACAAGCTTTATAGTTCTCACATACCTAAGGAACAAATGTCTATTGTACCTTTGGCAGAAGTGTTATGAAATGTCATAAGGGCTGTTAAGGTGGATGTATGAAAGTCACTTGGCGTATGACACCTCGGCCCTGTCACCCAGCCTCTTGGCGCTATGCGGCACCTCAGACAGAAATAGCAAGCGTGACGTGTGTTTTGGTGCCAGAAATCTTAGCCTGCTGTCTTTAGGTGTATATATAAAGAGAGGGTGGGGGCTACGGGGCCTTGTTCCTCTTGCTGTCTCCTTAGCTCTCCTTCTTTTATCTGGGTTATCACTATTTTTATCTACCACTGAAAACTTCTTGATTAGAAACTGTTTTCCATTTGGTAGCTATTTGTATTTAGAGTTTTTTAAGGTGCCTTTATTGTGCCGGCTTCAGCCTATCCAGTTCTGTCTTGTCTTCCATTTTTTCTTCCAGGTTGTGTCTAAATGACAGTTTGTCAGGCAGGTTGGCACCTCCAAGGCCGGCAGCATTTTAACGAGGGGTCCTTGTCGGATATCACTCTGCCCTTCCTCATAACTCGACCCCCTGCCTGCATGAACTAACTGTGAAACAGACGATCTGCCGTATAAAGTCTGGAAAAGGCGCATACTTTTTTATCCCTCCTCCTTACGCCTGTCCTCTTGTCTTCCTGACTCAAGACATCACACTGACAGCGCGGCACAGCGTGTCCTGCATTGGACCGCCGATTCATAATAGTGGAGACAGCCAGATGACAGGCGAGAAAAAGGGGGAGAACAACAAGAGGGGACAGCTGAACTGCAGCCATGGCTTCCTTGACGTCAGCAAACTAAGATGCTCACTCTGACCTGGGCGGAGAGATGACACCCATTAAAAAGACTGTTTGCATAACAGAATTAATCACCTCAATTAAATTATACCATTTCTAATCAACCATTAGGTAAATTTTTATGTATAGATCTATTTATAATGATCTGATGATCCATGATGACTGACTCCAACATCTGTTCAAAGGCTCTGATGGAAACGCTGACGTTCTTTTGCATGTCTTCCTGTAGTCCATATATCAGGGCTCGAACCAGTGTAGACATGTGAGTCATATAAAGATATTAGAGATTAAAATATTAAATGAAATATCTTAATACATTTCTGTCATCTGGAATATGCAAGCATGGATTCTGTTTGACAGACACTAACTAAACTAACCCCTCATGTCACCAAGATAATTCAGACAAGAAAAAAACGGAACAAATCTGGGCTTATTGGTTGATTATAAACTTTCTATTATGTTTGGTGTGAAGATTTGTTCTCTGAACTTTACTCAACCCTTGGGGAGCAGGGAACTGCAGTCACAGACAAGCTCAGAAACCGTTTGGTGGTTCAATCCCCCTAATTTAGCCCCCTGATGCTGAGTCCCCAGCAGGTTTTGGTGTAACCCAACAGTGGATTTGAACCCAGGATCTCTGATTCTCTGAGTTAACATTCTACCACTAAGCCTCTGAGCTGATTATAAAACATGTGAACTACATTTGTCTTAACCCTTGTGCTATCTTAGATGACCCCATCCTTACATTGACGTGTTCTCCCTACCATGACAAAGGTGGATAAAGGTGGAAAGATTTCCTGTAATCCACGGACACCAGTGAAGATCAAAAATCATTGAAGAAAAAAGGTTCAGAGCACTGTCTAGTGGGTCTAGATGACCCAACTCCCAATGTTAAAGTGCCTAGGATAGCACAAGGGTTAAAATAACATCTTGGTTAAATTTCTTGTCGAAGTGTTGGCAACTTTAAACTTTTGTTCCACAAAGATAAAATAAAAAAATGCTTTATTTAATGTAACTTTATGTTTGCAATAGAGTATGGTTGACCTTCAATATAAACTTCCTTGTGAGATTAATTTTACTGTTAAATCATTTTCTTTGTTATTGAGTTGCTCTCTTTAGGGATCCCCACTGCAAATTTCTTGCATCCTTCATGTCCTCCTTCACGACACTCATGGACCTCCTCTTTGGTCTTCCTCTGTATCTCTATCCTATGACTAGGCTTTCTCTTAACGTGTCCAAACTACCTCAATCTGATTCCCTGCATTTATCCTTCCTCTGATGGATTGACCCCTGATCCTATCCATCCTCACCACTACTAAAGAGAACCTCAATATCTTCATCTCTGCTACCTCTAGCTCTGCCTTCTGTCTCTAAACCAACATGGCTGCTCTCACCACAGTCTTCTCCACCTTTTCTGTTATTGCACTCTTCTGTAAAACCAAAATGTTCAGATTGACTCTCTAAATTCATTCCTGGCGGTTGATTCATTCATCTTAGAAGTCTGCAGCACGTGGGAATGTCACGTTCCTCCTCTCCTCCTCATGATCACATCCACCTGTCCTCCTCCTCGGTCCCGTCATTCACAGCAGCGTGGTTGGAGTGTGTGTGTGGGGGGGCGGCACAATAAAACCTTCAGCATGTGTCCGTCATGGTTGCAATAGTCCCAAAATAGAAAGTTAAGTACTTCTTTGGAGGTATGTGTCCACGTTTCACACAAAAAGTGGAGTGGAGTAGAGGAGCCACAGGACCACCCTGCTCTGGAGCTTGAACTGAAGTGGGATCAGTCTGAAATTGAGCTCTTTTACGGGGTCTCCTTAAATGTCTCTGAAGCTCTATTCATTACATAATACACTTTCTGGTTTTAGAAAATAATATTTGTAGGAATCAAAAGATCAGCATTGAAACTTACGTAGATTTCATATGTTTATTCTGTAAAAATAAGTCGGAAAGTGGATATCTTTCATGCTCGCTTAGCATGAGGATTTATATTCATAATGATGCACCAGTTGTTGTTTTTTTTAAACTCAATAAGTACAAATTATTGTAAGTAAAAAAATTATAAAAAGAAATTAATTGTCTCAAATGTTTTTAATGTACTGAGCTTAAATTCTAACCTGAATCCCAAATGTTCACATAAATCTCTGAGCTAATGCCCACCTGCTGTGAGTGCTGATGGCTTGAATCATTTCTTTTAAGGGTCAGCCCTGTTAGACCTCAGGTATACATTTAAATCCCACCTCTCCACACATCCATTTGTCATCCCCTTATTCTGAATGGTGCAAAATGTTCCGCCAGATAGCCTGGATTTAGCATTATAACCTGGATCACTCTGTCTTCATCCACCTGTCTGAGGTGTCAGTGTCCATTCTAGCCATCCTGGTGTAGCTGTGCAAGAGGGGGGAATCATTAAGGACAAAGCAGCAGGAGCCAAAAGCACCGAGAATTCCAGCCCTTTTTATAGAATCGGCCCCAGATGTCCCAGCTTTGAAAGGTGAACCTCAGGGGTCGACTTTCAAAACAAGGGCATCGTGCTCTCGTGGGATTGGCTGATGTTGTTTCGAATGTAGTACCTCCTTCGCTGTGAATATGAATCCATGTTAATTTGATTTTAGTGGAGTGGTCATCTGGGAACAACTTAAACGACCGGCCTGCGGATGATTCACGTGCCGATATTAATTTAGGAAACACGCACAGATATTTAAACCAAAAAGTTTTTATTTTTCAATGCACAGACCAAGAAGAACATATATTTGAAAATGAAACAACCTCAACATTTTCAAGCTATTATGTCTAAGTTGTGGAAAACAGCTGCAGCATTACCATTCACCAAATAGACTAACCAACAACATAATATAATCATATAAAATCTCTGATTTAGTACTTGTTGTAACAAGAAGATTTCACAGCTCCAGTTCTAAACTGTTGACTATTGCTTTCCCCAAAATCTACATTTTTCCTCAAATTTATACCTAGAAAAACAATTTAGTTTGCCCCAACCTCAAAATTGTTTAATTGATTGTTTATCTAAAAGTATATTTTAACTCTTGTTTGAGTTCAAAGCTTGTACGGAATTGGAAGTCACTGTTACAGGTTATAAAAAAAACTCCAGGGTTCTTTAAACAACAAGAGCGGATAAGGACCTCACAGAATTCTTAATTTTTAATACTAAAACTGAAGCCTTCCATCTTTTAAGTCACCTATGTTGCCTATTTAATTCTTCCAAAGGAAGCAGAACCTTCTTCTGGTGGTCACGGTGGCTGTGGTGTAGTGGTTGAGTGATTGACCCCCGATTGGAATATCAACAGGTTCAGCTTCTGGCTTGCCCACATGTGTCAAAGTGTCCTTGGGCAAGACACTGAACGCCACATTGCTGCTGGTGGTTAGTGGCTTGTGCCAGCAGAGCCGCCATGTGTGTGGATGGGTGAATGTGACTGTAAAGCACCTCGGGCCCTCCAAGAAGGTAGAAAAGGGCTATATAACGATATGCCATCTACCATGTTTCCCCCCTCTAACTGTTCTTATTTTTTTGCAAAAATTGTAATAAAATTGTTTTTACTTTTCTACCAACAGCTTTGTCAAATTTTATTCCACCACAATTATGAGGATGTTTGAGAAAAACTGTAAGTAAGGTGGTGAGAGGGGCTCATTCTGCTCTAAACTTTAATCTATAAAATGTTTTAATTTGCACTAAAGGAGGAAGGAATTATGGAGTTTGTTAACGTTTAAAAACTGAGCCAAAATGCAGTTACCCCAACTATCAATAGCAACATCTCTGCTGCAGTCGTATTCATTTCTACGGTTTCATTTCTACTTTCTAGTGAGATTCAGGTTCACCTCCAATTATTACATCCCTCTTTATTTTCAGATTCTTTTGTTTATGTTTGCTGTTCTTTCCCCAAAAGAAGAAAAGAAAATTTTGCTTTTTCTTTTTTTTAAAGTTGTCCTAAAGGTTTTGTAGGCTATATATATGAACATAAAAATAAAATAAATTTCCCCTTCTTTTTGTTTCCTTCTATTGCAGCAAACTTACTTTGGTGATATTACTCAAAATTATTTCTTCACATGTTGGGATGCATTACTCTAAATTAAAGATCAAAAATCTGCTTTTTTAATGACTTTAAATACAGGAGTAGTGAAAGTAGAAATTATGGTACCAGAAAAATTGTAATTATTTCAAATTTTGCATTATTAGTCACCATGTTGCTCGTTTAAATGCAACGTGCACAAAATGAATGCAGAGAAACGTAGCTCTCACTGGTTACAGCTGCAGAGCATATTGCTAAAACTGAAACGCTTTTATGTTTTTCCACAAGACGCCACAAAGTCCAAACCAAAAATACTTAGTGAAGTCATATCATAAGACCTTTATGGAACATTCCCAGTACTTTATGATTTTAGGCATCATCACGTTAATACATAGCTGATATAAATGGTTCAGTAGCTGCAGGCTTAGGGAGGTATGTCACTTGATAGGCTCTAATGGTGTGAAGTCGATGAGAGTTACAGTAGTGAAGTCATCCCTGGCTCCTGGCAACAGTGAGGTACGAGTCTATGAATCTTTGCGTTACAGTTGGAAACACTCGTCCCACTTTGCGTAAATGTATTGTGCACAGCTGCAGGATGAAGACGACAAAAAAGGTGCAGCAAAGCTACGCGATAACTGCTACATCTGTTAACGATGTTTCCGTGCAAAGACACTAAATGAACATCTAACAAGCAAACGTATAAACTGGGTCATAAATAATCCATGCATCAACAATGTTCTGCTGGTGTGAGGGCGATGAAAGAAGTGATTGATGTGGCTATAATGGCAGCAGTGCTGATTTCAGGGTGTGTGCTTTCTTGCAGACTACAGGTGGCTTAAAAGCAGGATGCAGAGCATATTTTAAGAGCAGCTATGTGTCTGAAAACATTCAGTAAAGTCGTCTCCTGTCTGTCTGTCTGTCTGTCTGACAGACAAACTATGTTTGGCCACATCGTATACTGCATTCAGTCTGCCCATATAATGTTAGTCAGGCCTGCATGATTCTGTGTCTCCGTCCTTGTCTTTCAAATCGTCTGAAGTTTGTCCCTAAATGTCCTTGACTGAACGCTCCTCCATATTTGCTCATTTTAAATAAAGATTTTGTTTCCATGATGAGAATCTCACACTGATGGATGCTCTGATGCAACTTTTTTTTTTTTATAATCACGGTATAGATTGTTCCGGAAGCTGCTTATTGGATTTTATGTGGTTCAATTAGCAGGTCAATAAAGGCTCAACGGGGCCAAAAGTAAAGATTTCCTCTTTGTTTTTGTGCTTTAGTGAAAAAAATGAAGAGGATGTTGTCCATCTGACGGACAAACCTACCAGAGCAGCTCCAGAAAAAGCTAAATCTGGCATTTTATCCTATATTGTGACAGTAATAGAGCTTGAAAAATGAGCAAACCTTTCACAGAGTGTCCTGGTTTTGTATGAAAGGAACCACCACTCATTTTTTTTCTTTGTACCGTTCCGTAATAAACCTTTATTGTTCAAAATGAATCCTTTTTTGTTTGGTCATCAGCTTTCCCGTTATCCAATAGCCTTTCAACTGAAAATATTGCTTAGATACAACAACACTCATGTTTCCTTGTTGCTTCTTGTTGGGATCAAATGTGCAATTAATTAAATATTTATATGATTTGTTTTTTCATTTTTTTATCGTAATGGAAAGTCTTTGACTGGAAAAAAATAACTAAAAAAGTTGGAAAAAGCCTGTTTTTTTTATTGTCATAGGATTCACATACATGTTGCAGAAGTCTCCCATAGTTTGAAAGCACAACCCATTTGCCTAACGCCACTGATAAATATGCAACACACAACATCCTTTTTATGGAAACTCGTAGAAGAAAAGTGGAAGGCTGGCTCATTCAGTGACGATTCTTATTCAAGTCACAGCTCGAGTGCAGACGCACAATCTGGTTTTCTTCACTCTGCTGAGCAGCTTTGTGTGTTGGCAAAGGATCAATGTTTAAGCATTTACATAACACAAAAAGCTCTGAAGACCAAATAGGTTTGCTAGTTTACTCTTATTTTTAGTGCAAACATTTATCAGCTTGATAAACAGTTTTTTCATTTGACAAAAATGAATTAGAATTTTTTCCATTTAAGGACTGAGATATCCATAATAAAGATATTGATGCAGACTTGGTGCATAAAAAAATAGTGTGACCACCACGTTTGGCATTTAAAATTGGTTGGTGGCTCAGAAAAAAAAAAAAACTACATTTTTTAAAACAGCTACACTCTGTGGACAACAATGGCTACTGCACTTGAAATAAGTGACAAATTACCATGAGGTTTTTGTGTATATAAATATTTTATTAAATTGACATTTCAACACAAAAGACAAACATTACACAGAAGGAAAAACAACAACAAAAAAAACACCAGATCACATAATAGAGAAACAGTGAGCTCATCCAAGTGCAGCTTTGATAGCGGCCCTGCTGGGAATACTTCCACAAGAAATAGAACCCCTTATGTGGCTCTGCATTTATAAACTAAAGGTTTCCAGTGGATCTGTCAGTGGTGTTTTAGCACATAGTCCTACACACAGCTGCACAAACACACTGCATACATTTATATTAAAAAAAAACTTTAAGGGGACAGAAATGAGGAATTTCAGCCTCATTCTGACATAAGTGCTACATGAAAGCTTTACCTTACCCCTCATACAAAAAAAGTTTAAATCGAGTTTAACTACATCAGACTTTACTGTCAGATAGAGCTAAAGATGACTTCATGCAGTTTTTAAAGCATCAAGAGTCCATTTTGTAAAAACTTTTCAATTATTACTATAAAGAAGATGGGAGTAGTTTAGCATTGTACTTTTCTCCCAAAGTTGTACCCACTCTATTGGTTTAATATTCTTCTTTTTTAATGCAACATTATCTCACATCCAAGGAACAGAAAAGTTTGAACTTTTTGTTGAAGTTCTGCGTCAGGAAGAAAGTAAATTCCAAAGCTGCATTCTGGTTGCTGCAAAGTTATAAAACCCTTCAACAGATGTCAGATTTCCTTGTGAACCTAAAATGATTTGATGTCTACAAGTAGGAAGAATTGAAGCATTTTTAAATGAAGATTACATCTGGCACGCAATGAAGAATGCTCCTTTCAGGAGGAGTGGTGTAAAATTCATATTTTTTTGGCTGGATGATCGCTCGGAGTTCCTCAGAAGAATCCCGGATGGAGCATTTCTTCACACCGCACTGCCGTCTGGGCTGCGGCAGCGGGGGATGACGGCGGAGCTCGGCGGCCCTCCTCTAGGAGAGATTCTGGTTGGCTGACTCTCTCTTAGCGGACAATGCCTGCGTTTTCTCCGTGCTGCAGAATCTACTTCCCCTTCGTCACAGTCTTCTTCGATTTCACTACTTCCTGATGCAATCTCATATGTGTGTGAGTCATCGTCTCCCTCCACCTCTTCGCCCTCTGGCTGGCTGATTAGAAGCTGGGAGAAAGCCTGTTCAAAGGAGGAAGGGGCTGTAGACGCAGGACTGATAAGGTGGCGTCCCAACAGGGTTTGAGGTCTAATAGGAGTAACAGAAGCTATGATTCCAACAGATGCAGACTGCGGCTGACCTTCAGTGTCCGATCCATCAGCAGAGCTAATGCGTTCAACTGTCGCCGAGGCAACAGCCGCTAAATTAGGGATGGAAGGAGCTTCCAACCTCAGTCCTGCCACTCCTTTTTTGGGGATATTCACCACATCCCTCTTTATTTTGCGCCTACGGCCGTGCTCATTCCTGCGATACTGCACCATATTCTCTAAATCGGCCACATACAGAAAGCCTGCAATCAGCATCTCAATGCTTTTCTTGTTCTTCATAAAGGCGTCCTCCAACTCTCCACTGGTCCTCCCGTCATACTGCCACCAGCCGTTGAGCCCCTCGTAGTACCACGCGTAGACCCCACGGGACTCACCCCCACCGAGCCCTGCAGCTGCTGCTTTGAGTTCTTCAGGAGAAAGGAGGACCGGTCGCTCCAAAAAGTCTTCTGGGATCTCCTGTCGGCAGAGAGCGCAGCGCTTGCTCTGCCAGGAGGCGCCTTTTACACACAGGAAGCAGAAGACATGGGCGCAGGGGAGACAGACGGGATGAACGCAGCTCTGCAGGCAGATAGCACACTCTGGGGGAGTGGAGCCTTCTTTAGCTTTCCCCTTCAACTTTGCATTGGAAAAATCCACTCCTTCACACCCTGCCATGCTGCAAAAGCACACAAAAAAATAAGACAAAAAAGATGCATTATGGGCCTTTACACTTCAGTTTGAAGTATTGGCTTATTTTTTAATCATACATACTTAAGTAGAGTATTTAAATGCAAATAAATACCTGAAATATTTAATTACATTTTCTGGTATATATAGTACAATTAAAGAAAAATAATGCTTCTACTATTGCAAATCTTGCACAAGTCCTTTATTATGAGTATGGTGGGATTTTTGTTTAATTTTTAAGGGTAATTTAATTTAGCCCATGCTGACTTGATATATTGATATATATGGTGTTAACTGATAATCGGCTGTGTCACACTTGTTGATATATTCATTAAAAGTTAAGCTGCTTTTTTGTTTGTTTGTGTATCTATGGGTCGGTTGGCTTTTTTCTGTCACACGACTTGGCAACCCGGAGCTGCTTTATTGATGACAACTCTGGAAACGCCATCCTACATATTTAAGCTTCTATATTTTTGCATAAACATCCTTCCTAGCGATTTTTTATCTCTCTCTCTCTCTCTCTCTCTCTCTCTCTCTCTCTCTCTCTGCAGAGCACTTAAGACCTTTTTTTTTTTTTTTTAGAATCAGTGTTTTTGCCATACAGTTTAACAAAAATGGCAACATTACTTTACTTTAAGCTTGCTAGACGCAGATGAAGTACAAGCTGCCAATCAAATTCAGAACAGTTAGTTTGTTCAAGTGTTATAGAAAGTCTATCTATGCATCATAAAGTCTCAACATCACCGCACAACTAACAGCTGAAAGATTTGTAAATAGCGTTTTTGTAACTCTTCCGGTAACAATTTGCTGTGTTAGCTGCCGAATTAGCTTCATGTCTCCATGTAAATACTCACCCGAAGACAGGGAACTCCCCCTCAAAAAAACTCTGGTTAGCTGAGTCGACGGTACACAAACAGCTGCATAAAATTTAGCTGCTTTTAATATATATATACTTAGCACTAACGGCCAGCATTCGGAATTAAAAACGTCTTAGTTCTTGCCTGAAATGACTTTAGTTGGCCCGGAATGACCTCACGTGACCTGCAACACGCGTGCGCAGTGTGCACTATGTCCGGAAACAGTTCCGGTTACAATCTTTTTTTTTTTACTTTATTGACAATTGAGGTATCATACATTAAATAACGAACAATAACCATGTAATCAACATTACTTCGAAGATCAATCACCATTGCCAAACATAACATATTAACATAGAAAATAAAGAATAGAGGGGAAAAGCAAAAAAAAAAAAAAAACAATGAACATAACACACAAATAAATAAAAACAAATAAGTAAAATAAAAATAGAATAAAAGAACATGGAACCAATATAAATAGTCTAATACTAGTTAGGGGTACTCGTGAAGTTTGTATTTCTGAACAAAACTAAGCAATTTCAAGCCATTCTTCTTTTTCATATAATGAAGTGATTGAAAGTAAAAACAGAACTCTTTATGAAATGTTATAAAAAAAGTGGTTTGGTCTTCAAATATTTATTTTTTGTATATAAAACTTTTCTTGCAATATCAGGATATTAAGAACTCTATTTTCTGGTCTATTATATGATACCAGAACGAATAGAACATTTTTTGAGGTTGTAAATGAACTGGCAATGCAATTTTGGAAGAATACCAAAAGCAGAACTCATCCCAGAATGTTTTTAATAACTCCACAGTTAAAGAATAAATGATCCACAGTCTCAATGTCATTCAAACAAAAGCTGCAGTCATTCTCTTCAAACCCAAAACGAATCCTCAAAAATTCCTTAGATGGGTAAACATCACTAATTATTTTAAAACGAATGTCTTTTACTTTTGGTAAAATACAAATGTTTAGGTAATTCAACCTTAATTCAAATACCTCTTCTTCAGAGAAGTGTTTAGAAATGCTTTTTTTCTGATGAGATGTTTGGAAGAGTTCTGTAACAAACAGTCTGCGTATGAAGCTGTTTGGTACTTCTATCTTTGTAATCGGCTGCCCATCCAATAAGAGTGAAGGATGTTTTAATTGAACATTATTTAACAGTAGATTTTGTGATAGTTGTATCAATGATCACAGCATCATATTGTTTCTGATCAAATAATTGAAATTTAGAACTAAAATGTTCAAACGTCAAAATGTTTCCAGAATGATCCAGTAGAAGCAGAACAGACCATATCCCTTTAGTCAGCCAGTTATTGTAAAACAAGGATTTGTTCCTCCTCACATAACGGCATTTCAATAGAGGCGTGGTGTGCGGACTAAAGTTATGCTTATAGATTAGTTTCCAGTGCAATAAAACTTGTTGATGAAAGGCAGAAAGTTTGATTGGCAGTTTTTTAGATCATAGTCACATTTAAGCAGAAAGTTATATTTTAGAGGGGAATTGATACCATATACCTTTTTCGTTCTTTAAGAAGGATCTCAGCCAGTTGATTTTAATCGTCCCGTCTAAACATTCAACATCAATAGCTTTAAGTCCTCCCTCCTCATAATCCGTTGTTCCGGTTACATTCTGTAACAACATTGCTGTTGAAAATGGTATTAAATCATACCAACCAACAAAAAGAAATGTATATAATTTTTTACGTGCATTTTTCACTTAGATTTTTCAAAACTGATTTTTTTTGTCTTTTTTGGACTAAAGTTTCAAAATTCTTCCTGATACAGCTATTTGAAATTATTGTTTTTTTTATTGATAAATTATGCTTTTCTAGAGTTTTATGTATATTTTACTTTAAATATTTAAATAATGTAGCAAACACTTAAAAGTTTCAGGGTTTTTTTTTTTTATAAAAGACCAACTATCTTGGTCACAAAGACTGGGAAAACTGGGATTTTAACCCCTGACCTTCTCATTACCATGACGTCTTTTAACCAATTGAACTGCAGCCCCCACCCCAAAGATCCTAAGCTTTTTGTGTCACTGAACCGTCAATCATTCTAGAATATGTGTTTGTCTGTGTTCATGAGCTCTGTCCTACACTTCAGAAAGACTAATATGACTAACATTTAAAAAGCTTTAACAGGCCTAACAAACTAACTTTAGGCCTCTACTGCCTAAAATACTGAAAATAAGATTTTCTGACTTTCGGTATGAGACTGCAAAAAAAGGATGTAAACATCTTCAAGAATCTCCAAGATATGGCTTGTTGATATGTACGCAGAATTATTGAAAAGGTACACATTTTTGTCTTGGACTGTACATTGAAAAATATGTTTTAGTTTAATACTTTATCAATAACCCTCCCTTTTTAGTATAAAATATCAATGTTTAAAAACTTTTAAACTCATTACTGTTCACTCCTTTCCTGATGATACACTTTCTGACCTCTGACACATGAGGGCAGGGGTCGGCATGGACCCTCAAGAAGTGAGGGACTTGTCGAGTACGAGTTTCCACTCTCCTTCTGAAAAATTAAGTGACCTCTTTCAGAGAACACTAACTCCAACTTCTCCATTCTCCGAACTCACAGAGAGTTTGGGATGACAGCAAACGATTAGGGGGGAAAAAACAACTTTGATGAGAAAGAGAGGGATGCAAATCTAAGAGTTAGAGCTCACTTTGAGGGTTGCACCGCATGAGCTGCAGGTCAGGCATGAACCCTCCTGGGCAGGTGTGGTGGCAGAGGCCGTGCAGACGGTACATATCTGCTCGGCATCTCTCGCACGCATTCCTGCTCACACACAGCTCACAGCCTGCAGGACACTCTGACACACACAGACAAATCCCCCTGTGACATAACCCGTTTCAGGTGTTAGAGGTGTTGAAACGTATATTACCTGCACACTCTCTGAGCTCTGTAATGGCTGCCAGTCCATTTGGACAGCTGTTTCCACATTTCCCTTGAAACAGGAAGCTACCCGGGTGACACCGTGTGCAGAAATGCTCGCTGAAGCATGAGGCACAGTCTGGTTTGCACTCTGCAGGACAATAAGAGCAAAACACTTTTTATTATTCCAGGGAAAATATTCATTAAAAACATTCTGTTTCTGAAAAAAAGGTGTTAAGGTCAAAATCAACCAAATGTAGCTTGTCTAATTAAAGTCAGTGCTTGATACGTAAAAATTTATTGTAAATGAGAATTGGATGGATTAACCCCACCCCTCTTGCGTTCCAAACAGGAAGTATCCGCTGGCTTCAAGAAGCCAAAAATCCCATAGACTTCTATTGAGAAATAAACAGTATTACTCAGTCATTCTATTGGTCAGAATAACCCTTCTTTCTCTGGTACTTTTTAAAAAACATATTCTTGATTATACTATTTTTTTTCTATAGCAAGTTATCCAAGTTACAAAGGCATCAATTTCCAATGAACTTTTTTCAACTATAACCTCGAGATTAGCGTATTAAATTATTCAGGTGAATAAAACATCTGTTTTGTTTTTCCAGTAAATAATACACCTCTGTAAGATACGTTTCTCACAGCTTTTGCATGGCCACACTTGCACTTTTTTTTTCTTTACTTAACCTGCTATGTCCAGCAGCTGAACAAAATTATAGCTGAGGGCGTCTTGAGTTGGATAGATTTTACTGGTACAATGGGGGACTTCCGACACACAAGGTGTATATTAAAATACCAGGCGAAGAAGTTGGAGGATGACTTTGCATCCTTTGTTTTCTGTGACAACAAGGTTAAACCGGCACTTTATCAAATCAAATCAAATCAAATCAAATCAAATCAAATTTTATTTATAAAACACTTTTCATATAAAATATAACACAAAGTGCTTTACATTAAAACACAACAAAATATAAAAACAAGCACTGACGATTTAAAAATAAATAAATAAAAATAAATAAATAATTAGCCCCCCCCCCTCCCCATACCTAGCCCCCCACTCCTTTTCACACCTCACTTTAGAGAGGAAAACAAGTGTTTGTGAGAGATCAGAGTGTTGTCACTTTGTCAAGGCTTTGTCATTTTATTTTAAGGAATAATATTTGTACCTAGCCGATGTCATGTTCTATAAAGAGAATATAACTGAATTTGCTTGAAAAAAGAAAACATATAACCTATGCAGCAAGAAAAGTTAAAAAAGAAAGTCGAGTGTTCCAGTTGAGCGAAAGCTGCATAAACATGAAACCAACCGACCGGACGTTTGCAGATACTTACTGATGCAAACACTGACGTGTGGAGAGCGTATGCCATAGTGACCCCGAGGACAGGAGGTAAGACACACGCCCCTCTGCCGGATCCCCTCCAGCACCAGGTGGAAGAAGAAGCGAGGCTTACAGGACAGACAGCCGTTCAGAGGAGAACAGGTTGCACATCCTGGCAGACAGTTGTAACTTCCTGAAAGAAGAGGAACCTGTGAGGATAAATGACTCCAGAACTACAAGATGGTCTGTTGGGGTAGATGCAGGTAAATCCTGTATGAACTCATTATCTCCAGATGGCATTCAATAGTACTCTAGTACTTAGAAAACTCATCTCACGTCACATTTGAGTACTTACGCTTGCTTCTTTGAATATTTGAGCGTCCATGGCCAATAGAAATACTCGAGAGCAAATGAATTAGGAAAATGAATGACGGTATTTGCATTTTCCATCAGCAGAGGTACCTCTCTTCAGCTCTCATTTCAAAAAGCTTTTGTGGCTCTCCATGATCGCTCAGATGGACCCACATAGAAGCTCCAGCCCGGTTAACGGCAGATGAGCAATAGAGATCTTTTGCTGGGGAGAAGTCCCTTGTGGATTCCGTGGAATCACTCAAGAACACAGAGTGCCAAGAGGAGAGAACTGATCATGTGAAAGTCGCAGCCCAGACCTAATATAAAGTTTGGGTAAGCTGCTGTGGGCTTTTTCTGCAGACGTTCACACTCCTACCGCCCTTTGCTCTCTTCTCAGCCCTCCTCCTCCTCATCCTTTATGCAGGATCTCTTTCTATGATGCTGATTTGTCCAAATTAAACAAATCCACCCCTTCAGTGAGCTTTATAGGCAAGTAAAGACAGTAAAACAAATACATAATAATCAGAAAGATAACCCCTCAGTAAAAGGTTTTTACATTTATAATAAAGGTTATGTCTTTTTCTTTTAAATCAGCTTCAATTTTATTTTTATTTTTCATTTTTACTACACAATTTAAAGCAGGGAATTCCCATTTTTGGGGCTTCAAAAATGACAATTCAGAAAGCTCATAAACAAAGAATTTCCTCATTTGTTTCCATTTTAAATAAAAATGCAGTGCTTCACTGGCATCTGTCACTTCAGTGTTAATATTTGAAGGTTTCTGCAAACAAATTCAATAAGACAAGCCAAGAATGAAAAAGAAATGAGCAATAATAGCACACTGCTGACAGACTGAAAGTCTTGTGTCCAAACGTTTTACTGTCAGGCTTCACATCAGCCGTGTGCTGACATCGAGTTTCCTTTAAATATCTGGGTTTGGGTAGTCAGGACCAAAACTACCTCCCAATAAGAAGTTAGACACTTTGAAGCTAGAAAGGATTTTAAATTCCCACCAAATGAGAATTTGGGTCCTTCAGGAATTTCAGTGTTTGGCGTCCTGCTGCTTGATATCAGCTGTTATGAGAACTCAGAGGTTGCACTTCGTCAAAACAGACTTCTCTCTCTACTTTGTGTCCCAATAATGCTGTTTTGGTCTTTGTGTTTTCAGAGCCTGTCAATTTCTATTTGCATAGGGTTTGTGCAAACAACACAAACGCGGTGTGGGCCAATTTCTGCATTCCTCTGAGACTCCTTTTTGATCAGCATAATGGCCTGTTCCAATGCCTTTTAAGCCATGTGTTCTCAGTTAAGACTGAGGCGACTTTCTTTAGTTTTTTTGCATGAGTTTGCCTGGAAAAGTGTTACTGGAGGTGGGGGCAGCTTGGATCTTATCCTAAGAGGGGGAAGGGGGGGGGGGGTCCACCGGCTGTCTCAGTTGAAGTTTTGGAGAGATGCTGTCGCTTTCAGATCTTTCAAAAGAACAACTACAAAATGTACAGCCAGCTGCTGCATAGTAATTCCATCCGCTGGTATCCAAACATGCAGAGATAAGATTTGTGGACTTTTACTGTAAAGCAAATATCTCAAACTGGAAGGCTAAGAGTTCTTCAGAGGATCTAGTTTTTTCAAATATATGAATTACAGACGGCAGCAGACTTCAAAGAGAGTTGTTAAGCCTGGACAACACCTCCCTAAATCCGACTGGGAACATAAACATGACAAGGCGAACAAAACTCACCGTGGTGCCGGAGAGACCAATATAAAACATATGGATGCAGAGCTGAGAAACTATTCTATGTGAAGCCATTAGTTTTCAGATGGAAACACTAAAGTCAGAACTCAATTTCCTTATATGAAGAACAGTCAGCTCTTTGATAGGGATTTTTGGAAATAAATAACAAAAAAGACAAATCACATTAGTTGTGGATTAAAAAAACCCATTCGTTTTGCAAACAGATGAATTTATGACAGCGCAGTGTTGTCAGGAGTTTAGCATGCAAATATCTGGCAGGGAGGAGAGCCTGCAGAGACAACCAGCAGGATGTGATCTGGAGCGCGGAGGATCTGCAGGGCGTGAAAAAGTGAGGAATTCAAAGAGTTTGTCAAGCATGCAGCTGAAGATGCAAACCGTGATGGAGCAGTCGAACGCGGCCCAATGCATATTTACATCACCTACAGACAAATGAATGAGCTTTCTATGTTTTATTTGTTATCTACTGTTTCAAAAAAGGCTTTGCAATCACTTATATAAATACATATAAAAAAAATCAAAGTAATTTTGCATTGGAAAACTTCTAAAAAGGAAAAATGGATTACAAAGATTATAAAAAAGAAAAATTAAAAACAAAAAGCACTGCTGTCCGTTGAGACGTCTTTGTTGTCTTCATCCTCTAGCCTTTTTCAAAACTTTCTAAAGGAAAGAAAGGAAAAAAAAAGAAAACATCTATCAGCAAGTCACACATAAAAGTATCAATACACTATGCTACATCCTTCCCATATTACATTTTCAGTCTTGTCACGTTATAGTATGTTTATGTAACCTTGGAAACAATTCAAACTAGTCCTGTTCTGGTGAAAGATTTGGGTAACCTTGTACTTTCAAAATCCCCCAAATACAAAAGCAAGTGAAAATTCCAGCCAACATAAAGCGTGAACTGAGAAAAACTCAGTCAGATAAAAACGCAGCGTTAGTGAATGCTGCTCCCATAAACACCAATGGTCACTCAATATTAACCACAATTATTTGATCAAAGAAATAATGGTAATACCTATGATTTAAGTCATAAACATAAAAATAAAAGGTAATATCCACTCCGGTAATAGTACTGAAAATGTACAACAAAATATAACGGCAAACATTCACACAGACCTAACTACCTGACATGCAAAATAACTTTATAAAAAAAACGTTTGACTTGATCCATAACTTTTAGCATCATGTGCTGCACCCCACTTTTTTAATAGCACAGACTCCCTGCTTTTATGATACGAGAAAACTAAAATAGAATGAATAAAAACTGTCATGAAAGAGAAAAGGAAGACCAAACACACATGTCTTTCTGGATGGACAAAGGCTTCTCTGGAACAACATGAATAAAATCTACAGATGTGGGAGCGAATAGACTGGAAAAGACAAAAACTTTAAGCTACAATAGTAAGCAAACTTGGGGCTTAAAATACACATAATATTCTAATCAAATATTAACAAAGAAGCACAAAAAATGTTGTTTACTCTGGTTAAAACCTGATGCAAATAACAATATATATTCAGTTAATTTTTATTTGATGACTAGTTTACCAAGTTAAAAATAGAGACGCTTCTTACCTAAACAAGCTATTAGTGTTTAGATAAATGTAGGTTCAGGAATCTGGATTCAAACCACAAGGATTTTGGCTAGATACAAAACTTGCCATGTTTGCTGTTCCTATAGATAAGACTGGATTGTAACGTGTTACAACAGGCATTAGTTATTCATTAAATAAAGTTTGTACCCAAAGAAGTAAGAATATTACAACCAAAATGCAAGGAGAAATGACTGTAAGCTGCAGGTGGTGTTCATACATTAGACCATGTAGCTGCTCTTTGTCTTTGCCTAATCTGCAGTATTTTATTTGTATCAACTCCAGTGAAATGTACGGAAGCCTGGTGGCAACAATGTTCAGGGGGACATTATGCGAGAGATCTCGACTCGTTCAAACGAGGAGTTACCTTTGAGACGGCTCTAACATGATGACCCCTGATCGTTGCTGATCTCTCCTCAAAGGCGTTAGCCTTTGCCTCTTCAGCCAGGCTGTTCAAGAACAGCAACGTGAGCAATTCAATCTGAAAACAAGAAAAAAAAATCTGACGTATAGCTAGTAAGTAGCTGTGGATGAGCCACTCACTGCCTGCAAAAACAGGAATAATTCTTTTCAAATTGTCACCTACCATCGCTTCTGACGCTGGCCCAATGTTTACGTGGCCTTTCGCTTTTGCTCTGATTGTACTTTTTAATTTTGGGGCTTTGTTTAGCATCTTGGTTTACGTTTCGGAGTGAAATTAGACACAGACACTAAGTCAGCACCTTTGTTTACGCTTTCCAAATCTTCCCGCTTTACGCAACTTCCGGAACAACCCCGTCCCATTTCCTTTTTTTTTTTCTTCTTATTTTTCTAATATGTATATAGTGGCATGTTTTTACTCGTAGTGGGAAATTTAAATATTTACTATGATGAGAAAATAATACATTTTAGAAAAAAAATGTTTAAGTTCTCATGTAAAGTCAATCTACTAAACGTAAGATTTTAGTTTATGCTGCCACCTAGCGGCTGTTTGGGAAAACCGACACAAATAATCCCATCCGGGTCAGCAGATAAAGATGGCGGCCCCCCAGGAGAAAGCAGCCGGCATGAGTAACATGCTCAAATTTTTAAAAATCATTGGACAACTTAAAGTAAGGCTTTTCGAGAAATTCAGAACACATTTGCAATGTTTTGGTCTTTGGTGGAATTTAAAGACCAAACATTTCTAAATTGTGATATGCTTGTAGTCTTTGAAAACGTATTGGGGTAACTCTAGATATTATATGTCAAATTTAATTATTTGGAATGCAAAATACATTCTTGGCTAAAGTGAACACGCGCGTTTTAGTAATAGAAGCAGGAACATTCAAAACTGTACCCAGTTAAGATCAGGATTACTAAAATTCGACAAAAATAAAATAAGTACAGTAATCCAAATAAATAAAATACCAGAGTTAGAGTGAAATTATTAAGTGTTGAACATAAATTACTCAATATAGTGTGAAATTTTGAAAATATCTAATTGAAGGTCTCAATATTATAGAATTAAGCAAACAAAAAGTCCAAAAGAACAAACATTTTGGTTTTCTCCTGCAGTCAAAATCGGAATTGGTTCAGTGAAATAAAGTATTATCACGTTGACATCCCTGGTGAATCTTTTTCATTTTTATTAAACTGTGAGAAAATGCTGAAATCGCTGGTATTGTACATCACTAATAGAAATAGTACAACAAAAAAGTAACCAAATATATACAGCTTATTGTAATTAAATGGATTAAACATTTGTAATATGATGCTTAATATGGTTGTATTAGGAGAATAATTATAACAAAAACTTAATGAAGTTAATGTAACTTGTTACTATTCTCCTCCAAGTATGATTAATCCTATTTTTATGACTTGCATATGTGGTTGTTTACTTTTGTGAATTTTTTCCTCATGTGATAAAGCTGCTGCTGTCTTCCAGAGGGTTCCACGGACCGGCTGGGTCTACCGGAAGGTGAAGGAACCTGAGAGTGTTTCTGACCACATGTATCGCATGGCCGTCATGTCCTTGACCATCACCGACCCGGCCGTGGACAAAGACAGGTGGGCTGAGCTTTGCACTGAGCATGCTCTGATTGAGGGTTGTGGATTTAATTGAAACCCACAAGGACGTTTGGGATAAGAAAATGATGTCAATGTTTGTCTTTAGATGCATCAAACTGGCTCTTGTTCATGACATGGCAGAGTCAATTGTGGGCGACATTGCTCCATCAGACAATGTCAGTAAAGAAGAGAAACACAGAAGAGAGAAGGTACGTTTCAGGTCTCTGTATCACATGACAAGTTAAACAGAGGTTAAGCAGAGGATTGGTACACTACAGGCATGAGGGATATATTAAATAAAGTTTGGAGGCAGTGAAAAAAGAATATTACAACCAAAAAGGAAAGAGAAAAAAATTGTAAGCTGCATGATTATTTAAGCGTAAGGATGCAAAAAAAAAACACCAACACCAGGTTTTTTTCTTCTCCTTCAGGAAGCTATGAGACATCTGACCAGTCTTCTGCCAGAGGGACTCAAAAAGGAGATTTATTCTTTATGGGAGGTGTGTTGCCGTGCAAAAACATCCCAGACACTGTTTCTAAAATTACCTTATTATACTCGGAAAAAATAAAAAGTGTAATCAATTATTGAAGATGGTTAAAACGATTGATTTGTAATTATATTACTTCACTTTCTCCAAAAACAGATCTATGATTTTTCCTAATGAAAAATAATTTGCACATATTTTTAACTTTTGCTACTTGATCAATTTATGCTATGAAGATTTTTGAAACAGTGTTATGTCTATTCTACTGATATAGTATTATTTTTTAATCAGATACATGATTTTTCTTATCAACATAATCTGCATATATTTTAGATAACTGATCTGCATTTGCTATGTTGATTTCTAAAATAGTTATGTCTATTTTTTTTACACAGGTATTTTATATTTGTCATGTACTTTATTGAAACTTAAGGATTCTTAATTCTGTCTGATAAAAGCTAGGAACTGGATAATGATAAATCATGTAATAAAATGGTTACAGTAGAACAGCGGTGGGATTATATAAATTTGCTTCCTTCCACTCCCTTTCAAGCAGTATATAATTTAATGTCCAATTTAATGTTTTGTGTACTATTCTTATTTGATTGCTTGAAATAAACCATTTCAAATAAAAAACCGTAAAGTTGTTTGTATGACGGGCAGGAATACGAGTTCCAGAGCAGCTCAGAAGCTCGGCTGGTGAAGCAGTTTGACCTCCTGGAGATGATCCTGCAGGCTCACGAGTACGAGGAGCTGGAGGGAACACCTGGAAGATTGCAGGAGTTCTTCGACTCCACTGCCGGTTCGACTCCTTCCTGCTCCTGCATTTTTAGTTTGAACCGTTTCAAAACGTCTGTCACCGTTTTAGAATTGAATTTCTAAATACTTGCATGAAATCTTCCTTTTAGGTCGCTTTCAGCACCAAGACGTCCTCCAGCTGATCAGCTCTTTAGATGAAGAAAGGGGTCGTCACACGGCCAAGGAGGAGGAGGAGGAGGAGGGCAAAAACAAGACTGGGGCTGATGGCTCCGTGTCAGAAACGCTCCTCACAACTCCACACGACTCCTGACCGTTTGCCAAAAACTCCCTTCAGAAAATGTTCCGACTTGATGACCAAAACGTTCTCAATGGTTGATGAACCGAGAGGTCACATGACCAGACTCACAGACTCTGAAAATACAACTGTTGAAGGTTTCAAACACATTTTTTATTATTAAATGATTATACACACCATCAGATAGACTGGCGATTACAGGACCGTCAATATTTAGATATATATATATATAAAAAAAAAGAAAGTTGCCATGACATGTAGCTGCTAACACGGCAGCATGTTCTTTTATTTAGTCTCAAAACTATTTTTGGAACAACAGTCTGAAGTCGGTGTTCTGCTGGCAAAACAGCAAATGCTATTGGATACTCTGCAAACTCACTCACATCGTCTCATCAAACCGGAAACCTTGTTCTAGTGAAATAAATATTTAAGTATATTCTTATGTGTTAAATGTAAACCAGACAGTTAGTTAATAAAAATGTCTTTCATCCACTTATTTTTCATACAATGTCATTTCTGGTGTTTCAGATATGATGATAAATGTGGAGGTTATTTAAATATTCTACCACACCAAAGGAAATCTTTAGAAAGTATTTGAACTGTACAGATTCAATCCTTAAGACATTAAAACAATCTCCCAGAGAGGTCATCTGAAGCAGACTTTAGGAATCTATAAACAACCTTTCTATAAAGAGGTTTATGCTGAAATGCCAGAGGAAGGGGTCCAATAAAAGCAAACTGACTTGAGAACAATTATTTTTATGCAGAGATTTTTATTACACTTTGTGTAACTAATGGTGAATATAAAAATCAGCTTTTGTCAATAAAAGAGGACATCTTTTCAAGATAAAGAAATCGTGATTTAAAAAGAGACTTCTGGGGGGAAATGGGGTGTAACAGCAAAAAAGAGCTTTAATAACTTCTTTGGTTCTGACAAACCTCTGCGTTGATTTTCTTAAGCAGCTGGTATGAAATGATTTATTCCAAAAAATGCAGCTTTATAAATAATCAAACTAAGGTCACAAATGTGTTTTTACAAATGTGTTTTTTTTAAAGTTGCATAAATGTAAAAGCTAAACGAGTCACTTTTGGTCCGATTTTAAGAGGATTTCCTCGAGCCTGAACTCCAGATCGTCTATGTACTGTTCGCCACCTCAGAACTACATACAAGAAAAGTGCTGTTTCAGCAGAAATAGAGTTTCTGGCTCCAGTCCGGGTTGTCGGTCGGCGTTTAGCTCTCTAGCACCGGGGAGACGTCTGTTAAGTTGTTGCTTGGCGTTTCCTGAGAGCTGGCGTTCGCTGCAGATGAGAGGACTTCCTCAAAGTTGCCGCCCGGACCTGAACCTCCAACTTTGGTCTGGTTTAAGAAACAAACAAGGAAAGTAAACAAGACTGGCTTTTTTTTGTCTTTTAAGGTTCCTTTGCATAGTTATCATTGTAAAAATTCAACTCAAGGGGGCGCACTTTCACAACCTCTCCAAGTAATTATAGATGAGTTTGTGCTTCATTATAAATAAAGTTTGATCTAATGAGAACAATAAATAGTTGTTTTCATTTTTGCAGCTTCATTCTGCATTACTGTGACTTCCTATAAGCGTTGCGTTTACTGTCAGAGTAAATGTCAGTGATTACATACATCCCCCCCCCCCTTTGGTTTTAAAGTTCTTATTGTGTTTAAAAGCAGCATAAAGGTCTCCATAAGTGTTTTTTGCCGCTTATATTCCATTAAAATGCATCTGAAACATAATGGGAAGATAACAAGTGAATTATGCTGCTGACTACGAGTTTAGGTCATAAATCTTTAATAACAAACAACAAATTGCTATAAACACCAATTTTATGTTACTGAAGTTTTTTTTTTAAAAGAAAGTCTTCTAAATCCTTTAAAGACGGAGTTCCTCAAGGAAGTTGTCTTGGCCCATTTCCGTTTCACATTTTGGCAAATCCTTCCCTTAAAATGCAAATATACTCAGGAATTTTTAAGATTTCACAAAACTTTTTTTTAAAATTAACTTTGATTTTTTCCACTAAATGAATACGTTCTAAGAGTTGAAATCAGGAACTACTGGTTTGTACATTTTAGAAAAACTGAACTACCTATCTTTAACCACAACCTTTTTTAAAGCATCAAAACAATTCATTAAATGTGGAGATGAAAACGGTTCTTGTTAAAATCCTCAGCATTTTTTAAGAATCTGTCATAAACAGGAAGACTTGGTTTACCTTGATAGTGGAAACGGTACTCTCAACCTTTTCCTCAAAAGTCTTAAAGCTGGGAGAGTTTCTGTGAAAGACAAAAAACACATTTGTTCTTCATAACAGTTTAAGGACAGAACATAAAAAAAAAACCTTTAGAAAACAGATTTATTTCAGGAAAACATGTACGGGTTGCTGGAAACATGGGGGCGACTGAATTTCCAGGTACTTCAGTCCTTCCACTCAGAAATAAACTTAATAAATATCTAAATCCTTTTTTGTGCCCACTGAAGTAACGCAAAGTGTTCATCAATGTTAACAAAAACTTATTTTATCTGTAAGAGTGTAATAATCTGAATGCACAATAAGCCTCTCTCTCACACACACACATGTAAACACAGGAGGAGGCAGGGGGGGGGGGGGCATTACCTCATGGTGGGCATGCTCACTGAATGTCTGACAGAGTAGCTGTCCCCCAGAGAGCGTGGTGGGAGAAGAGTCAATGATTAGCAGAAAATACACACACAAAGGCAACAGAGGAAAGGGTTTTCCTTCGTGTTGTGCAGCTTTAGTCGGTTAAGGAAGAATTGTTTTTCCAAAGAAGCTTTCCTGCAGGAAACAGCCCAATTCTTTTTATTTTATTTTTTATTTTTAGGCAAGCTGTTTGAAAAGAAAGCAGCTCCCTTCTCCAAAGGATGGTCTGGTTTCACCTGCAGCTGCAGCTTTGTGACTACGTGAGGAATCAGCTGTGGAGCTCTTACCCAATTGAGTTGGACCTTGGGAAGCGTGAAGAAGGAGGAAGAACATTTTGAAAAACGGGAGGGTACAATAAACCGAAAGAAAGGACATGTTACATGTTTTTGATTCTTAAATCACACGTGCATGCTCTGATAGTGACACACAAACCCACACAGCATACTCAGAGAAACACAACAAAAGGATGGAACAAATGTGAAAAATGCTGAAAAAAGTACATCAGAGTTTAATGACTGATTGTTCCTATTCTAACTATATCCAACAGATGCAATATTTCTTATTCTTCTATTATTTTTAAAGTAAATACTATTTAAAACGATAGCTTTCATTTATGTAACAAATAGAGTAAAAGAAGAAAAACAGTTTGAAAAACAGTCAGCATGAATAATACAGATTACAGATTTCAAACCAAGACAAGAAAAAAAAAGTGTCAAATATTTTAAAAGCTTTAAAAATGATCATGCGAGTGAAGTTTGCTACTATCAAACATGCTTCTTTCCAGAATAAACTAAAGCAAACGCGGGCGGCACATACCTCCGTGGGAACAGTAACTCTAGACCAGCCATGCTGGAATACAGTTTTTTTGTTTTTAATACCAACATCCCAGAAACATTTTGACACAAAAAGAAGAACAATAAAGTGCTGTTTTTCATATCTCTTAAGGTAATTAGAATTCTTAAATGGACCAAACTGCTATTTGTAACTTTTCTTTTCAAAGGAATGTAATTTGTCTTCCAGTCCTCCTTTGATCTCTTTTAAAAGCATTCTTTTAATTATAATTATGCCATTTTTAGCCCCAAAAAAAGCAGTCGTGTTTGGAAATAGTTTTTGCAGAGCTGCTACAGCTCATTAGAAA
This sequence comes from Oryzias sinensis, assembly GCA_037389245.1. Lineage (NCBI taxonomy): Eukaryota > Metazoa > Chordata > Actinopteri > Beloniformes > Adrianichthyidae > Oryzias > Oryzias sinensis. The sequence goes on along the minus strand of CM074509.1, from coordinate 20,723,556 downwards.
GTTGCGCTGAGTTTTGGGTATTTCCGTTTCCGCCCATCGTTTTTTTTTTCTGCTCCTGATTCACAACGATTTGAATAAAGAAATACTCAGAAACACAATTTTAAGCAGAATTTTCTTTATATATGCCGTCCATCATCAGAACAATGCCACAGAAATATGATATAAACACCATTTTCATCTGAGTGAACTTTAAAGAAAAATGTAAGCATCTGCTAGTGCTGGAGTTACTATTTTAGTTTAATTTTAGGGTTTTGAGGGTTTTTCATTTAAATCCTTTGTAACAGAAAGACTGGGACACAGGACAGTTAAAAGCAACTCCTGGCTGCTTCGTCCCTTCATGCCCTGCATCTTCCATTGTCCAATAGCTGTGCTGTAGAAAATGATCAAACTTTAATGGCAGAGACGAGTTTGGTTTGAACTTTAAACCTCATGCTAACAAAAAGCTTTAGAGCTTCTTCTTTAGAAATGTTTGATTTCAAAAGCTTTTCTTCTCCCCTTCATACTGTGTGCATGTTCAGCAAAGCACGAGGTCACACAGAGCGACGCTGTCCAGCCCTCGCAAACACAAAAAAAGCTTCATTTACTCCACAGACAGACGTGGACTCCACAGCCTGAGGGGTCGACCACGAGACAAAGAGTGACTGAAGGAGACAGGCTTTGCCACAAGCCTTTCAGCTCAGGAAGCAGCTTAATGTTGACTTACATAACCTGAAACTCTAAACTCCTTACAGCAAGAGTCACAATTCTGGGATGCAGAAATGGATAACAGAAAGAGAAACCATTTTTATAAAAAAGGGAACTACACCAGAGGATGGAGCAGTCAAATCCATTGATAATGGACATTTATAAAGATGAAATGCCTGCAACTGCGGCATTTTGTTAAATGATAAAACTGATTTGGAATCAGGAGCAGATGAAAATGATTGCAGCTGTGACATAGAAGCTGCTATCGGCGGGGTTCCAGCTCGCTGCTCTGCTCCATTCTGAGGCATCCACTTGAAGACAAATAGATCCATGAGCGTCTATGTTTTCCTGGAATCTGGATGGAAGCTGGATAGCTCCAATACTGCTCTGCATTTTTGTTACACTGGCAATGTTAGGGGCTGTAAGCAGAGTTTGATTCTGTCTAAAAATGACAATCATAATCAAAAGACGACTGGAATTCTATTAAAAGGAGATCCAAAGATGATAAGAGTGGATGTTTTACCTGTTTTCTCTGTGAGTTTGGAATATTTGATTATAGGTGCATCTTTTTCAACAGATCAGTCATTTTGAAATGGGTCTCCATTACTTCAAAAACTCCTTTATTTTTTATTTAAAAAATAACTTTAAAAAAAGTTAGTGGCTGAATTTAGCAAAACGTAACATTCTTTCAAATTTTTAGGTCTCCAGTGAAAATATATATTTTTTAAATTATTCATAGCTATGATGTTGCCACCTTCATGCTGTCTAATAATCATGTTTAGAGAGGAAGAACATGGCACCTCATGTATACATTCTTCTCCTTATGATGAGGAAGTCTTTGTATTTTAAGTCTCAGCTGACATTTGGTAATCGCTTCACTTTGTTTTCAGGAAGCTGATTTAGTCGTTCAACACAGAACATTAGCTTCTGGTTTCCTTGATTTGATTCCCACTAATGATTTGGATGAGTTTTTTTCCCTCCTCAGACATAATATGTGACGGTGTTGTCTGTCGCCACATAAATCCCAGACATATCAGGGTTGTTTTGTTTTTTTTTCACCTGAGGGATCATGCTTAAACATGGTTTACCTCATGTCTCCTAACTTCCTGGTGATGGCGCTGCCGAAGGTGCTGAAGGCCGCTGATGTCTTCTGTCCTGCAGTGGAAAAGGTCTCAGACGTCTTCTTAAATCTGGTAACAGGAAAAGCAATGATAAATATAAAAATCTAAAGACAATTACAGAAAAGAGGGGACTAAATACTTCATGTGACGTCAGCACCATAAACGTTGGTAAGGATTTATATGAAAACAAAAGGCGCTTCACTCAAATAAAATCTGAAATGGTGTGATCTCCTGACTATTTGTTTACATGTGGCCCCCTCAGCCAATCACAGCGCTGTGGTCACCCTCCTTCATTATAGATGAGGATACGAGCTGCTTGTGGAAGCCGATCCACGCCTTAATGTGTAACCGGATAAGGAACGCAGCCTTTGGAGACCGTCCGCTGTCTATACTTTGTCTTTTGGTGTTTGGATGAAAGTTCCACGCTAAAAAACAATCACAGTGAAAACATTTCTTTAAACCAAACACATATTTTTCTACATATGACAGCATTGTCATGGTTTTTTGGAAAATAAAATGCCAATCAAAATTTTAAAAAACAACAATTTGAATATTTTTTGTGTGAATTTCAAAAAGAGAAGTTGCAAAAAAACGCGTTTAAATAATAAAAACAGGCGTCATTTTTTTATTCCTTAGACCAATAGATGTTTTAGATATATGTCATCCTCTGTAAAGTGGAACATTTATTTAAAAATAAAAGAAATTACAAATGCAACTAATGGGATTTACAGGAGCTTGATATAATTTCCAGTGGCTGCAGGGAACATGTGCAGCTAATCAGGCTCAAAGATCAGCCTCTAGCCTCAAACCATGTTTTAAAATCAAATCAATGATGTATTTCAATGAGAAAAAAAGAGAAAACAATGAGCTGTGCTTTTTAAATGAGTGTTTCCTAAAAAAAAAAAGAGAACAACAATGGATTTTTTGTGACTGTTCCCCATTAGAAGCTTTGAAGTCTCTCCCAGTTGCATCATGGGAGCCCCTCTTAACTCACGCTACAGAGGTCTGCACGTCATGCCAGCTTCTGCTGAAGTTGTTCTTGAGCTCGCTCAGGGGAGTGATGCCCAGCTTCTGCCTGAGCTCCGCCTGCTGCTTCTCTTTGGAAGACAACACCTGCTTCAGTGTGCCGATCTCCTCCTCCAGCTGGACACACACACACACACACACACACACACACAGAGGCGGGAAAGGTTGCTGTTGTGTTGCGTAACGTTCTGCGTGTGTGCATGTCTGTGCATACTTTAACCAGCTCCTGCTGAATCTCCTCCCTCTCCTCCTCCGTCATGGTGGAGTTATTGAGGTGGACTTCTGATGCCGCATCTTCGTCCGCCTCTCTTAGAGGCTCCGAGTCAAGAAAACCTGTGTGAGACACACAAAAGCCCCAGAAATAAGGTGATTAAATAAAAAAGAAGTCATTTCTTTAATTTTTTTAAATATTGAAATACTCAGTTTTAGAGTTGATGAAGTTCACGCCACCTTTTCTTTCCATTTTTGAGGAAGAGAACGTACTTCCAATTGATCATACTTCCCCCGTTTGTCCTAAATAATTTTAATGCAGCGCACCTTCCTAATCACATTGTCCTCTTTAGAATCAAAGGGGAAATGCTCACATTTCAGGGTTCTCCATTTCTACCTTGTTTTCTTCCCTAAAGCTAGAAGGGCCCTGCCTAACTGATCTGTGTCTGTGCATCTGTCACAGCGTCTGTCTGACAGTTATGTAATCCCAGCCGGTGGCGCTTTAATCTGGTTTTACTAATGTGGATTATCTTGCTTGAACTCTGATGACCGGCATTGCAGTCGGATACAGACTGTTAGATTCCAACCTGCAGTTTTTCATTGCCGTTTTAAACATATCCTTTTGATGAAGTTGGTAGGACCTCCTACCCTTTGTGTGACGATTACAACACCATTAAAGTCCAAGGAGCTCACGGAGGCTGCAGTAGAGAGTTATTCTTTGCAGCAGTTTGAAAAAAAATACACAAAAGTGTCCTACATTTGGCTAAATCTTGAGATTTTGGCTCACAAGAACTTTTAGTCCCACATTTTTCACATTAACTACATACAGTCAGGAAAACAGATTTAGATTAGGAACAAGAAACAGAGAAAACCGTTTAAATTTAACACAAAGAGGGCAAAAACAGATGTGTAAACATTGGTGTAGCACCCGTTCTGACAGAACATAAAGGGTTACAGTACCTGCAGTAAGGTATCCTCGCTCTAGATTTGGCCGCATGAGTACAACATGAATGAAAACAGTGGGGTCAGTCAAGGCTGATGTGGGGCTTTTTGGATTTGACTGACTGCTGTTGACAGTGAAAACTACAGCACACGTATGCGGTTTAGCTCAAACACAGCACGCTCACACCAAGCAAAGAGCTGCTGCAGCTAGCATCACACATCAGGGGTCTCAAGTTCTTCAAACATTCTTTTTTTGTTTGTTTCTACAGCATGGAGGGAAGGTTAGCCAACCAAAGAGACGCGGTAGAAGCATTTCCTTAAAGTTGGGGCTTCAAATCCAAGAGTTCAAGCAGAACAAGTAGAAACAAAAGTGTGAGAGTTTGTTTAAATGCAGAAACTTTTCCCAGTTCAAATGCAGAGAGGGGAGCAGACTGCAGTGGTTGAGGTAGAAGACGGCTTTAGATGCCATGCAGTATAAGGAGAGACCTGTTTATCTGCATGTTATGCATAATACATGCTGGTTTTTGTCATCTAAAGGCAGAAGCTACATGCTTCGAGAAGATTGTTCCTGACAGTTTTCTTCAGAGATGGGGAGGCGGAGCTGCGCTCTTTCAGCTAAGTGACCATACAGACCCACAATGAAAATGTCTGTGCTGTAAACTGTGTTTGCTGCAAGCATTTACATCAAGTTACCAGACTAAAAAAAACACCCAGTGGGCTGCTCCTTATGAAGCCACTGAATGGTGCCGGTTTTTTTCTGGGTCATGGGATGTCTTAGCATGTTTGGGCAACATCCTACTTCTCTTCTTTACACACCAAAACATTCAGGAATGGGTACTCAAGTGAATGCAAACATCAAACAAATATGGCACATCAGACACAAATGGGGTCATTTTTAGCTCAGTTTTCAGAAAAAAAGATCTATATTTGAAGTTATAATCTTCTGTAAAATCTACATTTTTTTAAAGTAAACTAACAGGTTCCTCATCTTCTACAATATCGAGACGTCGACCTTTGGTTGAACTCTAGATATAAGAAATATTTCCGAAAATATGTAGGAAGCAGTTTAGCATCCATTATGCCTGGATTAACAATCACATTATTAAGAATATTTAAGATTAAGAGTACAAATTGTAGTCTAGGTGTTCAACCAAAAGGACTAGAAATCTAGTCTAGCTTTAGTCTACTTCCCTCGTCACCTGAGCCGTTTTCCTGCATGTCCCAAGTCGAGGATGTGACCCACAGGTCAGAGTAGGACACAGATGTGTGACACCACTGATCCCTCTCCTGAGGTGAGGCTTTACACCACTGGGTCAGGTTCTCCCCATTTTGGACCAGCGGAGCCAGGTCCTCCCTGTATGAGCTCCTGCCGTTCGACTCCTCACCCGGGGGGTAAAACATACCCAGATTCAAACCTGAGCAAAGTCACAGCTTAGTGCAACCCTGAGAGAACGGCATAAAGCATTCCACATTTCATGACATCTGGTTCTCTGTTTGCTTGAAGTGCGTTCATGTTGATTGCCGTAACTCTGTGGGGACAAAGGCTGATCTGTGGTGGTAGAGCCGCAATCTGAATGGACTGGTCATTTACATAAGCAAATGGGAACCAAGCCCCCCCCTTGGAAAAATACAGCCTGATTCGGCAGCAAACAGGTTTGGTCGGCCAAACACGAGTGAATCCCGAAGAACTTCCTTCTTTCTCTTCCCTGCTAGGAACTCCGACATGACAACAGCATCTGGAGCTACCTGGGGTTCAAACTGTCCAAGAAGAGATGCTTTAACCAAACGGCAAATATGACCTCACTGATTTTCTGAAGTAAAAACCTACTAAAAATGAGCATTTTATGAAGACTATTCATGAATCCGCTGTGTTCTGAAGATCAAAACCTCAATGAATTGTAAAAAAGATAAATAAAAATACATTTTTTACACTGGAAAAATCGTTCAAATGCATTCCATTGTGGTCAATTTTCGTCAATCGAGTGACCATCCACTGATATTTTGCAGAGACTTCTGGGAAAATTCTGGGGCACCGGATTTTGGAAATGTTGGACTGGAAAGGACACCAATTTTTTTTAATGCAACTTAATTCATGCTTTATTTACTCATTTATAGGGATGTAAAGATACAGATGCGTATACAAAAACGATCTAGTTATGAGAGTAATAATACTGAATGAAAACTACAGATGTTGGTAAAAATTTAGTAAAATTTGTAAGTTTCTCTTCCTGTTGTGTCACTACTGTGCCTTTCTTTTGTACATGCGATGCGCACAAAAAGACATCCAATCACAAGCTTGCTTCTACCAAATCGGGCCAATTACAAACGCCTGAACCACAGCGGGGGATGTATGTGTGTTGTGTGCACTGAACATCAGATCCCTTCAAACAATGCCTGAAAAACGTCATATGACACACTTTTTTTTAAACAAAGAACAAAACAGGCCAAAGGGTTTGAGGCTGTTATGTCAGAAATAATTTGCATTTGTTGCACACAATAAAAAGTATGCATCGATTTGTAAATCATGTATCAAACCATGCAAGAGTAAAGATACACAGCCCTACTAATTGATTGACTTGGAGCATGCACACTCATCCTCCTGACTAATAGGTCAAATCCACACCGATTTGGGCAGCCTCTTCTCCCAGATTCAGTGTGGATTTGCTTTCCTGTCTGTCGTCTTACCCTGCTCTCCCTCATATGTGGAGGAGTTTAGCCATTCTTCTCCAGGGCCCGTGCTGCCCCAGTCCAGCACTGCTTCGCTCAGAACACTAGAGTACAACTCTGCAGTATAGGGGGCGGCAGCGGCGGCAGTGAGAGGAAACAAGCAAGCTCATTATGTGCACACAAAGAAGGGACGTGGAGTTACTCCTATGTCAACTGTAGCAGTCAGGCAGGGAGTTCAGTTTCACTTCAGTTTATCAGGCGGCGCGTTTGCACAAGAACAGGAAATCTGTTTTGACACACCGATCTGACATTCTTCAGCTCTTAAACATACTTGAACTTTCAGATAAGGAGGGAAGTCGTGAGGAGGATTTGCACTTAAAAACAAACCAAACTGAAGATCAGAGATCATTAAAAACAAATTAGGGTTTGGTGCCTTTCTATACGCCAATGCACCAACTAATACAGCCTAAATGAAATATATCACAGCTACACTTTCCTTCTCATTCCTCAAATTCGTTCCAAGAATGAAAAGCATCCATCTGCTATTCTTACTCTCAGTTTTTCCTGCTGTCTTTTGAAGGGGCAAAATACCTTTGGTCACAAGACTGCCATTTGCCGCAGTGGTCATGAGGCTCAATCAGAGGCCAAGGGATGGTCATATGGTTGGAAAAATCAATTAGGATGGAACTGGAGGTCAAGTTCACAACCAGAAAGAAAAGTGGGACCACTGTTCATGACAGCTTTTAAATAAGATCTGAACAAAAAGCTGGGGGAAAAAAGACCAATTTAGGACCTTTTAAGGACTTCAAGTTGGTAAATAATTAACACCCTGAACAGAACTTTTTTTTAAAGTGGCCTCCCCACTTTTCCTGCAACAGGTACACATTTAGCAATGGAATGCAGCCAACTACCTGGATAAACATGCCTCCATGATCTCATTGACATGCTCCATTACTGCAGTTAAATAAAGGCTTGCTCCAGGTTAAAACACTTTACTTAGTAGAAAAAGGCGAATGACATCTGAAAACCACCATGGAACATTCTACAGATCTTTACAGTGCTAAAAAAAATCAACTTTCACTGTCTTCTCTGTTTTATGTAAAGAACTACAACATGCTAGGATGACTACATTCAATAAAGCTGCCACTTTGGCGTTACACAGTCAAAAAGTTAAGGCAGAAAAATAGCTATTGCAATGTAATTATTGCTGACGAGCCACTTGATATTTTGTTAAAATATTTAGAAATATTCCATTTGGTCAGTCAAAATAGCAAATGTTTTGCCAGCGAGGATTTATTGGACGTTTGAAATGAATAAAAATAAAAGAGAATTCACTTTCCGGTGTCTCACCTTGTTGTCGGTTTTCCATCAGAGACGGAACAGATGAAATCCTCAAATTACCTTTGCGGACAGACAGATCCTGACAGCGCGCGCGGCAGCGTTTATTCGATCAAACAATCCACCTTGAGTGTCACGCGCTGTGAAAAGACGTGGGCGGAGCTTAGAGCTCAAGCTAGTAGGCTCGCGCGCTTGTAGTGTTTATTCAGATTGCATTACTGGAATAAATTCTGGTTGTGTCATTGAAAGGAAAACATATTAAATTATATTTTGGTCGGATTTCTTTTTTTAAATTAATATAAAAAAAAAGTTGCCTGGTAAACAACTCACGCAACGCAGGCAAAAATAGTCTCGTCAAATGTCCAAATAAGTTTAATTATATATAAAAAGGTATATTTAACGATCAAATTAAAAATAATCTGAACAGATAATGAAGAAAATGTATGAAATCCACACAACAAATAAAGTTTATCCATTTGGAAGTATCTTAACCATTTTTTCTAAAGCACAAATAATGAATTTATAAAACCTCTTACAACTAAATAGTTAATGTATTATTCTATATAATCAAAATAGTTATGATAAATAAAAGATATAAATTGTGTACATGTAAATACACAAGATCAACACAGAGAAACTAGCGCAAAGCTCCTGGGATAGTGCCTCCAGTGGTACACTTGTGACCTCTACTGATCAAAAACGTACAACAGAAAATGTTTGCTGTAGCTGCATAGCTGTCTATTGCAAATCCTTTAAATAAACCAGTCAGAAGCAAATACTGGTATGTTGGCATTGTTTCAGTTTATTTTCCATTAAATCCTCAGGTACAACGGTGTTTGTGCCTGCTGCTGTGAGTCTATGTCTCTGTAGTGTGGACAGGCTCCCTGGAGGTGATGGAGCACATACAAACAAGGAGGTTACTAACCGATCTGTATTAAATTACTCTGTAAGGAGGTACCTGGAAAGTAAGCGGTGCATGTTTACACAAACATGTCACTGTGAAACAATCTTGAGGGGCAAAAGGACAGGCTATCCTGATAGTGATACCAAAACCACTATTAAGGTCGTTTCTGCAGCGATAAATGTCCAGTGTTACTGTAAATCAAACATGATTGTTTTCATCACCTCCTTAACAAGGAAAACAAAAGCCTTAAGTGTGCATCTAATGGTGGAACCAGGGTTTACATTGCAACTGTGGCTAGTAGAAACCAAAATAAAGTGACAACTGTTACACGTGTGCAAAAATTACAAGCATATTTGGGATCCAGCTTACAGTCAGGACTGCAACATGTCAAACAGTTTCAAGAGACCTGAATTTACAGTGTGTGCAGTGGGAGAGATATTTTTGGACAATAGTTGCATGCAGTTTTTAGGGATACTATTATGATTTATAAATTTTTTGTAGGGTTTTTTTGGTCTTTGTTAAATGGATCAGGTGAAAGGTCAAGCTGTGATAAAATCCTATTCTTCTTAGCGGCCATGAAAAGCTGCAAAACACATACCTGCAGTTGCACTTAAGGCACAGATCTAAAGCCACACAGCTATTAAATGAAGGTGAAATATGCAGAATGGGGGTAACCCTAAAAATCTCCAAAAAGACTTCAAAATAAAAGTCAACATGTTTGTTAATCAAGACTGGCTTTCTTAAACATTTTGGCAAACAATGTAATTTATTACATTTTTAGAAAAATTAAGGATCAAATTATGCTACAAAGACTTCTAAAACTTCTTTTATCACATAATTTGCACACTTAGAAAATAAAAAAATCAGTAGCTAAATAGGTCAGTGAAGGTCTAGATCACAATCATATACATTTCAGACTTTTATTCAGAGTATTACTTAGACATTCACTTTCCCTAAAACCATTTTTGAAGCTTTTGAGTCCCACTTTTAATCCCTGGTTCAGTGCCGCATTCACAGCCCAGCTGAGTCATGCAGGGATACACAGACGGTGTTGGCAACTCTAAAACATTTTGATCTCTTTTGACACAACAGTGCTCTGGCCGCCTGGAATTCAGTGCAGTTGCTAGGCAGCTGCAGGCAAACCCATCAGCAAGCGTTTCTGAATCTGCAGTTCTGCTCAGTGACTTCTTTGGCACAGCATATGTAGATGGAGAGCTCTGGGTATATTAAACGGAAAACAAACTCCCTGAGAGTGGGTTAAACCCAGAGTGGGGACCTTTAACGGCGGCTGTAATCCCTCTGTAACAATAATGTCTGCAATGTCCTTTTTGAGCCTTATGTGTACAGTGTATTTATTGACTCTCAGATGCAGGAAATATTTTAGATCCCCTGGATAAAGCCTAACAAATGGTTCCACTGCTAAATCTCAGTACGCAGAAACCCTGCTTTTCCTTCAGGTCACTAATCCTTCAGCTATGAAATGTGCTGAAACATTTATTCCAGCGGCAGCCACTGGAAATGTAGAGGCGCCCACTCAACGCTGCCAATCTTCATTATTTCTCTTTCTTCAATGCATTTGCACACCGTAACAAACTGACTCCTCTCTGCTCCATTGTGCTTAAGCACATTTTGGCTTTTCAGAAATTCCTCATTGAGGGAAGGCTCAAACAAAAGACAGATTACTCCATGTAAAATCCAATCAACATAAAAACTCTGTGGTTGATTTGAGAACCTGGCAGCTTTGGTTTGTTTTGCATATCAGAAGCTCAAGAGAATTCAGTCTGAGCATCATTTTTTAGCATCACTTTGGGAGCCGGGGTTTATGAATTTTCATCGTTGACTCTCTAGCTCCACTTAAAACGGAATCGGTCCGCGCAGACATCTGTAGGCAGGCACGGGATGAAAAGAGACGAGGAAAGATGAGGAGAGAAAAAAAAAGAAAGAGCATAAACCAGAAGACCTCTCACATGCACCTGTTCTCAAAAGTATTATGGAAACTGTAAAAACAAGAAAAATAAATCTGACCCTGTATTTTAGTGCAAGCTGGTCTTGAAATGGTCATTTGAGTAACAGTTTAACCTTGTAGAGAAAAAATTATAATCTATTAATGAAAGGAGGTATGTTTATCTTTTCTTCTTTTTAATACAAAACTACAGGGTATATTTCTCTTACACATTCTACATTCCATCTATCTTCTATACCAGCTTAGTCCTGTGCAGGATCACGGGGTTGCTGGATACAATCCCAGCTACTTCAGGGCAAAGGCGGAGTTCACCCGAGTTCGCCAGGAATTCTACATTCCACATATCTGATTCATCGGTCCATTTCTGCAGCAGAGCTCCTCTAGATGATGTGCAAAAGCAGCACCGGTGCTAACACCTTCAGTTTCCCTAAACAGACGGCTAGAATGAAGAGCAAAGCGTGTTGAAAAACCAACACAGAAAACGAGACTAAGAGCTAAAAACCTCTGTCGCTGAAACGAACATATCATGTAGAAATGTCAGTGGATTAAAGCTTGGCGTTTGGGGCACACGCCCAACCTTTTTTAAGCCTTCGGGCAAGAATTTGAGATCCAGGTCAGAACCTCACACCCCAGCGTGCGACTCTAAACGCAATGGAAATTTTTTCCCACAACAAAAGCAGAGTATCTGCTTGAAAAAATACAAGTCAATATGAGAACTAAGATCTTCACCACAATTTGATGAAATATGTTTTTTGTGTGTGGCACAAACACTGTATGCAAGACAGAAAAGCCTTCTTTCAGGACATGCACCTGGGCGGCGCTGCCATGGCTGTCCATGTCTCCCAGCAGCCAGCAATTCCGGTCGCCCTCGTGAATTCAATTACCCATCACTCCAGCAACCTCTAACTGGTGCTGACTGGTGACCGTTTAGTCCCTCAGGGAGCCGAATATTCATGTTTTGCACTATTGATAAATGTAAATCACAAAAAAGTGGACACCCAGGTGCAATTTAGAGAGAAATTTTAGGGAATCATTAAGTCCCTTTTCACTGCGTAACCAAACTCAACTCCTCTTCCACTTCCAGCATGCCAACATTCGTTCCCTCTAGCATAGTGTCCCATGCAATATAAATACATTATAAATGTGCAACCATCCAAGCCTCTTTATAGTTATGTTCCTCCGCTGAAAGACAACAGCTAACTGCCAATTTTCTCCTTTCGCTCTGAATTTCCTCCCGTCTCAGGCTGGAAATGTCTTTCCCTGAGGAGATGTGTCCGTCATCTGGGAGAAGAGGAAGTCAGATCCAGCGTCCAGAGCCTCGAGTACGCTGCTTCTTCTTTCTCTTGCACACGTAGTAGACAGGAAAAGCAACCAAACCTAGAACAGACAGACAGGAGCTGGATTACAGAGACAACCGTTTCTTCGAATGTCTTCACCACAAAGTCTTATTGAACAGTAACATCCAGAGGGATTAGGAATATGTAAAACTGATCTGTAAAAGGAATGATTGGAAAGACGGCAGCACAACAACATGAACTCTCCATCTCAAAGCATCAGTGCCAAACACAGGACAGAATTGAACAATAATTGCAGTTTAGCTGAGCTCACAATAACTGCACCAGAGAGCGTGTGCCTCCAGCTGGATGATGGGGCAGTAAATGCAGTCTGGTACCTACAGACTAACAATCTCCATCTGTGTTCAGATAAGTCAATAGTGTGTTGTTGTTGTTTTTTTTACTTATGTGTGGGTTTTGTATGAAGGTATATTACCTATCACCAGTGCAAGCGCTCCAAGAACAATGACCAGCAGAATGACCACTGGAGCGATCAGCACCTTAGTGGCTGCAGGTGGAAACACAGAGAAGAACAACAAATGAGGCGGTATTGTTCATGTAATAACCAATACTTTCAGTGAAGCTTCACAAGGAGGACCTGATAGGGACAGGAGCACCCATGAAAAAAAAACAAAAAACATCTGCCCACCAATTTCTATAGTTTGTTCAATAAGGGGAAAGCTATTCTAACTTCCACCTGTGGGGGCAGTAAAGCGCCTAAAAGAGCGGAGTCTGCTGAGAAGTCAGAGGAAGAAACAATGTCACTTGGCAGTTAGGCATTACTACACATTGTGAAGATTTAAAATGAAACACAAAAAGTCTGGTTTTGTAAAGATTGTGTGACTCTGATGACAATGATAACCACAGAGTGGAGTTTTATTTTATTTCATTAAAAGACAAAGAAGCACAGAGAAGAAACTTTATATTTTGCAAATTAAAACACTCGTTTTTGTTTTGAATTGGGATTTATTTCATTTTAATGTTTAGTTAAAATAGATTCAGGCGTGTTTTTAAGAGACAATTTGCTGAATAAAGAGCCACAATATCTCAAGGTACTTGTGCGTTACAGTTCTGCTAGTCAGGTTGGCATTCTGCGCATTGATACTTGTGCGTCAACAACTGCCACTGCAGTGCTTAAAGTCAGGGTCGGATATAAATGTTGTCGCTGCTATGAATCGGCTTTCACTGATTTGCACAGGTGATGTAGGCAGAGATTTTTACGCCAGATGCCCTTCCTGACACAACCCTGTATTTTATCCGGGCTGGGGACCGGCACAGGGAGACCCAGACTTGGGACCCCCTTAAGGCTACATACAGTAGTTAGGCAGGAGTGTGAAAGGTCTTGCCAAATGACCCAAACTGGTTGAAGCCCACCGCGCCCCCTGGGAAACAAACCCTAGTTTGAGCCCTCCAGCCTCAGGATTGGGACGTAAATATAAACAAACAAAAAAAATCCTTATAAACATGTTTCAAAGATGTTTGTGCATATGTCAAAACTGATTTATATACTGAAAGCATACTCCTATTTTAGTTAAAAGAAGAATGTAAATAAAAGATGTTGTCAAACTGAATCAATACAGCTGCGACAAAAAGGGGCATTGTGGTTGTGGTGTAGCATGTTTTTAACTGACGCCATGCGGCCACCATATGAACATTTTCTGATACCATCTCATTCTGTTGTTTCCCTGAAGATACTGCAAGTGGAAACTTACATTAAAGTCAGTGGATGACAAATGGCAAATTCTAAAAATAAAGTTCTGCAGAGATCTGCTCTGAATCTCTGCAGAAAATGGGTCACGCACCAAGACAACAACTTGGCACGAGTTAACAAAGAATGCCTAAAGAAAGGCAATGTCTTGAACTTTTTCTGAATCAAAGAATAGAAAATCTTCTCCAAATTCTTAGCTACTTGTTTTTTTTTAATCTACTGTTAGCTTTAAACTGGATTACCGTAATTGATGCATTAAAGAAAATCAGATCATGTGAAACGTGGTTCCTGGGATTATTGATAAGTCAAAGTCTATCAGATGGTTGGTTTGCCAATAAGCTAACAAATACAGACACTAAAACTTCCTTACTTAACACTAACTGCATGTTAGGCATGTGGACATTTTTGGAACAGGTTTGAAGATCTGCATGCCAAGCTGTGTGCCTTTATTATGACTTTTTATGTATCCAATACCTAAACAGCTTAAAGACTATCCTACTGCTGTTTCTACCACTATTTCACACTCGGAGACACATTTCTATAATCCTCAGTTAAAAGCTGCCTGTTGTGGAGTTTGAGTCACAGATGATAGACTTAGAGGAAATAAGGCAATTTTAGTGCAAATCTTCGCTCCATGTGAAGTGAAGCAATACAATACAAAGTAACAGAAAAGAAAACAAGTGTTTTTCAGAGGATTCTGCAACTTACCACAAACAGATCCTCGAATTAGTCGTCTTAGGTGAGGTTTATCGGGTAGATAGCGATACTTGCAGCCAAACACGCTGAGATTTGATGCATGGTTGCCAAAAAACCTAACAGTGTATAGTAGAAAATGACATCAGGAGGATTTAAAAGGACAAGGTCAGAGAGGGAAGTACGGGTAGGAGGTTGAATCAGACCTGAGGTGCCGGTAGCGTTCTCCACAGCGGTAGCAGAAGTTAGTATTACACTGGGCACAAGTCATGTGATCACATCCCTCTGTTCGCTGAATATGGATCTGAAAATGAAGTTAAAGAACTATTAGCTGGTGTTTTACTCCACTGACAAAGAACTTACAAAGAAAACAAGTAAATCACAAAAAAGCAGTCGTCACACACTTAGTTTTTAAAACATTTCTAAAAAGGAAAATATGATGTAAAAAATTTTTCAGAAAACAGCTCGACGGTTTAATACAATGCTTTTTCAACGTAAAAGGGGATCTATACTGTAATCTTTTCCAGCTAAACACGGCTTGACACAGATTTACCTGCTTCACAGTCAAAAAACTCCACTCTTTATTCTCGCAGTGCAGAAATGAGGAGCTGAGTCACAAAAATCACAACAGCAGACAGAAATGAGTTCCCATAAAACTGCAATGGTCTTAATTCATGTCTTCCTTTGGATATGTGGCAATCAGATTAGGCGATGTGCTGATCAACTTTGGAGTAATTAGAGCGTAAAATAAAAGCAGGCTGGTTTTCTAATAGTCACAGTGATGCCACACTGTCTACCAACAGAAGCGGTTTCATCTTTGCCGCCATATTTTCTACAGCTCTCAATATATCGCCCCAGACCTCAATGGTTCACTTAGCACCACTCATCTCATCCTCCATGAACCTACTTGCTTCCCATTAACAGACAGCTGCAGCCACATGTGGCGTTCCTCTGCTCTACCAGATCTGTAAAGCAGACAGAAGTGCTGGGCTTTGACCAGGCTCTCATACCTTGCATCGTGGACACTTCTGAGCGTTTCTCTGCCCGTGCTCGATGACGCTTGCCCAGCTTCGTAGCAGCTTGTCTCCTTTCCTGTAGTCTCTGCACTTGATTCCATCGTGCCAGGGCGCGTGGCATTTGAAGCACCAAACAAACTGGCAATTGCTACACTGGATCTACAGCAGAGAAATATGAATGTTTCCCAACAAACACATAATGTTGATCCTCCAAACCTTTGCTTTTATCATTTCAAAATAACTATAATAACTGTTGCAGGACCCGATTCTGTTCAAATTCTTTCACACCAGAGTACTTCTTATATTTGTGCTCAGTAAATAGGAATTTATTACAAGAGCAAAGTTAAAAAGTAATTGAAAAAAAGCAAAATATAACCTAAATAGGGCCATGCATTTTACTGTACGAGGCTAACCCAGTGTTTTTCAAAATACAAAGGTTCCGCATTTACTAGGGCTGCATGATATGAGGAAAACTCTGAACAAATAGCAAAACTTTTTGCATTTTCAGTTATCTGCAACAGTTTCCATTAAATAAGAGTCAACATAACTTTGACTCCAAATGCCCCTCGTCTACATAGGAGGTGGGCAACTAACATAAAAGGGCTCCATGCGATTGGTCAATGATGTAAAGGAGTCCATCCAATTGGTCAAATGCATAATTGGATTTATTTGATTCGATAAATACTTCAAGCTGCCATGAAATTGTTTTAGCGCAGTTAAGGTGACCATTTATTGCATTTTTCGCCAACTTTTCCATTTGCATATTGCTCAGCTTGTTATCGCAATAACGATAAATTTGCTATTTATTGAGCTGGCCTAGTATTTACATAAATTGATTTCATTTTAATTGGATTATTTTTATACATTACAACAATCACTGATGGGTCCAACCACAACTGACAGTGTTCATGTGTGTGCGTGCACACTTCTGCATATTTGGAGGTACCTTGAACTTGGACTCGGACCGGTTGGGGTTGTGTGTCTTCAGTGACGTGAACTTGCTGCACTGTGGACACGGTTTGGTGCTCGAGTCCAGCTGACTCAGTTCTAAAAAGTATTGGTATTTGGCCACGTCTTCAGTGGTCAAATGGGAAAGCACCAACCTCTCCTCCAGGGTGCCACTGCACTCCGGAATGGGACAGCTAATGAGGTGTTTTCCCAGCCTCACCTGAGAAGGGAAAAAGACAAAAACAACTGTTCCAGCAACGAAAAAAGATTCTGAGTTTTGAAATTTAAATGGAATAACTTGTTGTTGGACAGAAAGAGTTAAAAAAAGAGAAGAAGAAAAAAACTGGAATAGAAGACCCAAGGAATTATGGTTACAAAGAAACATACTTTGGTTATACATAAATATAAATAAAAACTGACAGGGACCTTTAAGATGAGGAGTAGCTCCCATTCCATCTGTAAATTTATATAATATGAGTTTTTAACTAGCTTTCCAAACATATGTGGACTTTTCTGAAAAAAAAGCAACTTTAATAATTTTTGGATGAGTATTAAACCCACCTCTGAGTTAAGGGTGGGAACATTAACACAAAGCGACCCCGGCGCCAATTACCCTCCCCGTTTAGAAGCGGAGCAGGGAGCTTTTGGCTCACTAAGCGTATTTTCTACGCCATAAGTACAATCTTTTTCAAATAACATTTTTTTCTCCTGCTGCTGATTCACAAATGAGTATTTGAACTCCCAATGATTTTGCGAGTTCTCCCAGTTAGAAATCATGGAGGGGGTCTGACATTTTCCTCTTAGGTTCATGTCCGTGTGAGAGACATAATCTTAAAAAACAAACAAAAAAAAAAACTAGAAATTACATCGGAAATGTTTTATACATTTTTTGTGTGCTACTGCTACAAATAGGTATTTGAACACCTGTCTATCAGCTAAAGTTCTAACCCTTATAGACCCGTTAGTCAGCCTTTAAATAGTTCACCTCCTGTTATCCTAAATTAGAAGCACCTGTTTGAGGTTGTTAGCTGCATAAAGACACCTGTCCACCCCATACAATCAGTAAGACTCCAACTACAAACATGGCAGAGACCAAAGAACTGTCCAAAAACAACAGAGACTACATTGTAGACTTTCACATGGCTGAAAGTAGCTTTGAGGAAAATGCCAAGCAGCTTGATGAAAAACAGATCCCATGTTTTAGCAATTATAAGAAAATGAAAGAAGCTAAACATGACTGTCCGTCCCCCTCGGACTGGGGCTCCATGCAACATCTCACCATTTGGTTTCTCAATGAACCTAAGAAAGGTGAGGAGCGCAGGACTACACAGGAGGAGCTGGTCAATGACCTGAAAAGAGCTGGGACTGCCATTTCCAAGGTTACTGTTGGTAATCCACTAAAACATGGCTTGAAAGCAGTAAGGGTTCCCCTGTTATGACCCCTGGGGCCTGTTTCAGAAAGGAAGTTCAACCAACTCTGAGGTCAAACCTGAACTCTGAGTTGGTCAATCGAGAGATTGACAACTCTGAGTTTTCAGTTTCAGAGCAGCTGATCCGCGTTAGATCAATCAACTCTGAGTGGACTGATTCGGAGGTGAGCGTGCGCACCGCGTCTATAAGAAGCCATTATCAATGGAGCGCGGATATCACGAGTCACCATGGCAACCGTGAAAAAAAGAGGTCTGCGTATTTTTCGCCAGCTGAACTTGACGTGCTGCTGCAGAGTTGCAGTGAATATGAGCACATATTCCAGAAGAAAAGCAACACCGCTGCATCTGCAAAACAGAGACAGTTAGCGTGGAAAACATAGCTGCTCAAGTTAATGCCTAAGTTTGCATTTAAATAATTGTTATAAAATATCGACTGTAATAACTTTTTAAATAGCGTAAGGTGTGAAATAAAAAATGGCTATATTTAGGTGTACTTTGGAAGTGTTATTCCTGGTGTAAATGCATGAAATGCTGCATAGTGTACAGAACCAATCTGGGGGAAAATGCCTTTAACGTCGGTAAAGTTTAGAGGACTTTTTTGTTAACCTTCCCCTCTAGCAAACGTTGGTCATTTTAATATTAATACATGCAATTGTGTTTTTAAAAGTGAACTTTTGTCTACTGTTGAACCTTTCGCTGCGCAAAGACTTCTCCTTTCTTTTCTCTCGTCTTTGCGACAGTGGTCAAAAGCGCAGGGGAGATTTCCTTCAGGGCCGAAGGGAATTCTCCTTCGGGGTTCACTTCCCGTTCGAAACCCTCAACCTCCAGAGCGGAATAAGAATGACTCCACAACAGTTATTCTGGGAATGACACCTTCTCCGTCCTCCTCATCCGTGCTCACCCCCCCCCCCCCCCATCTGCACCTGCACTCGCCCCTCCCCTTCTCTCTCGTGGATCGCACCCCGCTCAGCACACACACGCTGCAACACTACCCCTGTATTGATCAAGTGGTATAGGTTTATATGGGATTAAGAAAGTAAGCAGTGCTAGAAAATTGTGTTTCCAAAAAGTAATTGTTACATTAATCTAATTCAATGTCCCTGATTTCATTTTCAGGTAGATGCAATCCTGCAGGAATTAAAAGAACATGGCAGCAGCTAAAAATGAAGTATAAAAACATAATTCAATCAGGTCAGATTTGAGCATGTCATGGATGTAGGCTTTGTTGACAATATTTGACATATGAAACATCTACATAGCAATATCTAATGTTGTTTTCATTTTTGTATATGTAATTGACTGCAACGAAAAACGGTAACGCTCAAACAAAAACGTACGGGGAAATGACAAAACATCGAGTCGAGGTCTCAATTAATTAATTAATTCTCTATGAATTAATGCAGCCTCCTCGTCTATTGGGTCCTCCAAAAAAGGACAAGCCATTCTTGTCACTTAGACCGTCTCTGTGTGACGGAAATGTGGGCAATGAAGGTTGAAGCGAAATATACCGCTTCGTCTTTAAAAAGGGGAGGGGACCGGCAAAAACTTCGAGTTTGGAGAATAAAACCTGCTCCCGACCAGGTTAGGTTCACAGCATAAGTAACCATGGATACGGACTCCGAGTAAAAGTTAACTCTCTTTCAGAAACGGGTTTGACTTACTCTGCTTTCTCTGGTTTGACAAACCTCCGATTCTGAAACGGAAAACCCAGGGTTTCCCTGATTTCCGGGTTTATGAACTCAGAGTTTACACTTAACCTCCTTTGTGAAACAGGCCCCTGGTCTTGCCTGCATGTTTGGTGAGTGTGTATGTGTACAGCTGCTGACTCCGCCCCACTGCAGAGCTGGTAGAGGCTGCCACTCTCCACCAATCACCTGGCTGGGAGGGAAGGTTTAAAAGCTGAAACCAAAATAGACATTCTTGGTCTTAATCCCCCTCATTGTGTTTGGAGGATAAAGACTGATGAGTACCATCCCAAGAACACCATTCCTTCTGTGAAGCATGAGGATGGTAGCATCATGCTATGGGGGTGTTTTTCTGCATATGGGACAGAACGACTGAACTGTATCAGAGATTGGATGACCTGGGCCATGTTTTGTAAAATTTTGGGGAACAACCTCTGTCCCTAAGTTACAGCATTGAAGATGGGTTGTGGCTGGGTTTTCCAACATGACAATGACCCAAAACACACAGCCAGGAGAAACCAAGGAGTGACTCTGTAAGAAGCATAAGGTTCTGGAGTGGCCTAACCAGTCTCCATACTTCAACCAAATAGAAAGTCTTTGGATGGGGCTCAAACTCTGTTTCCCTGTTAGAGCCCAGAAACCTGACTGATCTACAGTAGAGAAGATCTGTGTGGAGGAGTGGACCAAAATCCCTCCTGTGTGCAAACGTTTGACCTGTGTAACCGCAAACAAGGGCCACTGTACCAAATATCAACATTGACCGTCTCAGGAGCTCAAAAACGTATTTGCAACAGTAGCATTCAAATAGATTAATGATATAGTCTCCGTTGTACAATCCTTTGGAAGCAATAGGGCTTGACCTACATATCAAGAGAGAAAAACATGCAATGTGGTTTCCAGATCTTTTTTTAGATTCTCTCTCACATGGACAAGTGGGAGAACTTGCAAAATCACAGTTGGGACAGCCTCATTGTATGTCCTTCATCATAAAATACCACAAGAACATGTTAAAAACACCCAAAACTCAATTTTTATCAGGATGGGTCTTCAAATAAAATGTGGATGATTTGGAAGGTGTTCTAACACATTCAAAAAGTTGAAATACTATCAAACCAACAGTCAAACACGGTGGTGTGATGGTTTGATCACTTTATTGCAGTTTTGGGTCTTGAAAAACCTATTATGGAACCATAAATATTGCTTTCTTCTAAAATTAATCAAGATGAATAACTACTCTTGAAAATGTAGCAACTTTAATACCAACTCATCCATTGGATAACCTTAATTATGCATGTATTGGGCCTCCATTTTTTTAATGAACATTAGATTTAATTACATTCTTTTAATAAGTTACGATTTTGCTATCCAAACTGATTCTGAATTGCTAGGGTCGGGCAAATATCCAAAATAAAAAAGTAAGAACCTACACACTGTCAACACAACTAGAGCAGGTTTAGCATGTTTTGGGCCAAGAATTGCTTTCCATGCTTTCTCCCTGCATCATCAGCTTTTCAGCATGTGTGCACGTTTGGCAATATTGGCTTGACTGGAGTTTCTCTAATTAAAAGGTTTACTTATCAGCATTAAAACTCCCTAAAGAACATATTCACAGCCCTGATGGGATTGAGTGAATAATTCACCACAGACAAGCAGGAGTAGGCAGATTGAGGTGGAGACTGAAGAAAGACGTGGACAAAGAGGAAGGTTAATGTTTTCTTAAGGAACGCAGGCAAACATTGGAACAGAGGGGCCCTCAGTCACTGACTCTGGTGATATTGTTTTGCGGAGTTAAACAGGAGGACCAATCATTTTCTATTTCGTCTTCTCTTCCAGGTAAAATGTGTTTTACTCCACAATTGTCAGCACCTTGGTGCTCACAAGTACAATAGGACATTTGATAAGGGTGTGTTCATTCTGATCAAATCCGGGTTTGTCTTCAAAAAGCCTCAACTTCTGACAGCTTCCGAAAACCCAATATCACCTGAGGCATGTGAACACAACCGACCCGGACTGTAAAAATGTGTCCTCGGCAGGGGTATTAGCAGGGTGGCTGCAGCCAGACTGGTTGGACAGGTTATCCCTCGAAAAAAACACGCAGGGGAAAGATGTTTAAAAATACGGCTGAGTGCACACAAAAATCTCAAAGGTACGAAAAATAACACAGAAACTAGAATACAAGCCTAAAATAAGATGACGTCTGCGGTTTCCCAGGTCTTGTAGTCTTCTAAAATAGTCTTTATGGATAGTGTTTGCTCTCCATTAATAGTTTTTTTATTTTTTTTTCCATCCGACCAGTTAAAAATGTGCACCAAGACTAAATCTGACATTTTTTTTATTCTTACAACTCATTAATCTGCGCTCTTTATGCAGCCTCCACCACAGACAGCCTCAGAGGGTTTGAGTTCCTGTCTCTTTAAGAACTTTTTTTCCACAGAAGCCTCACTTTTGTCCAAGTTGTTGGCCTAACAAAAGAATTTATCAAGAGAGCAAGCACTGATTTCTCTTTTCAAATGAAATATGTCTAACTACATCTGATCAAAAGTGTTTCAATGTGATTTAAACTTGAGCAAATAAAGAAAAACAATCTTTCCGACAGTGTCTTGATGGGTAGTTTCAGTTATAGCAGATTGCTATATTTAGGTCAGTTAACATCTATAAATATGGTGATTTCACTAAACAGCAGGCTTAAGTGGGAAAAGGGGTGTCAGGAAATACCAAAGCTTCCCTTAAAATGATGTCAGCCAGGCAGAAAGCAGATAAAAAAAAGCAAACAGACTGAGCCCAAGCTGAGGAGAATAACCTCAACATGCATTAAGCTACAAAGAGGTCAAGTGTTTACCCTAAAATAAAGATCGGTAACATGATTTTTAATGTAAAGGCTTGTTGGTAATAATCTCTAAAGAGGTTCTGAAATTAAATTTGCAGTACAATGGGAGAAAAACCATCCACCTACACCAGATTATTTCTTTTTTCTCCCCCTCCATTTTCAACCAGCTTATCTCTGTGACAGTAACATTGCTCAGGGAACTAGACTGTTACAACAAAAAATGCATTTTGAGACTTTATCTTTTGTAAATTTAATACAGCGTTCCACCTTTAGTTTAATTCTGGTAATATTAACATAGAGTAGTCGGGTCAAAATGACCCTGCTTATTAATAATTGGGATTTTTCCATTGCCTGTGTAAGAGAACTGGACCAAGTGAGAGTGGCATCATCCTTCAAAGAAAAATAAACGGCTTACTTCTGGCTCCAACCCTTTTTTCTCCCAATGCAGACATTGTCAGTTTAGGTAGCCATTGGTCCGAATTGGTCTGAATCATTGTTTTTGTGACTCTTGCCAATCAGGGGTAAGCTTGTTGGAAGTCCATACCCCTACCAGTGGAAAGCAGGCCTGGGGGCATCTGTCAATCAAACATTTTGAACATTCAACATGGAGGCCAGCAGGCACCATCTACCGTATTTTTTGGAGTATACATCGCCGTTTTTTTTTTTTTTTTGCATGGCTTTGTAACTCACAGTATATGTGGTTTTCAAAAAACAATTGCTAGAGGGCTCTGTGGGCGTGTCTTGGTATTTGCTACTGACAGAAACGCCGCTCAGTCTTTTGCTGAGCGTTCCAAAGCGACACAGAGGATAAAACATTCAATGGAGTTAGTGATTTAATGTGTTTAGTTGACTTGTTAGCATGTCTTGCTATGCTTATCTGAATGTTATATAACTAAATAAGCATCAATGTGTTATGATGTTCAGTGTATTGCTATCTATTCTCTTATTATGATTTGCCTTTCAAGAGAAATGTTCCTGTATTTTGTTTACTCCAGTGTGACTTATGAATATTTTTTTTCTTCTTTATCATGGATTTTCAGCTGCTTTGACTTATAGTCCAAAGCGACTTGTAGTCGGAAAATTACTGTTCTTTTATTGAGACATCTGATTGGCCAGTTTATACCTTGAATACCGAGAACTACAGAAAAAAAATATTATGAAAAAGGTTAGGATTAGCAAGAGCCGCTGGGTAATTCCTTTCAGGAGTCCAGTTACACAGTCATGGATTTTTTTCTTGTTTTCTGCTGTCAATCCTTCAATTATTGTAGCAACAATACAAGAATTGTATTGTATTGTATAAGAATTGCAGAACAATTAAGTTTGTTTTAGCCAAATATCCCATAAACTATTAGATCTAGATCTATAGATCTTTTTGTTTGTTTGTTTTGGAGCCATGACGTAGAATCGCACAAAAAATACCCATCACAGGACAGAACCTGCAGGTATTGGCCTAAAATATTCTTATATGTCATAAAGTTTTAGTTTCTTAAGTGAAGTGGTGTTCTGCTGAGCTTCCATAACTTAAGAACAGGCAGACGTAATGGGGACGATGGGAAATGTGCTGCAGAGCACCATCCATGCAAACAGCTGTGCACACCTGCGCTGTCCCACCAACCTGGGAGCTGACGTAGAGCTTCAGACACGCGTCACACACGGCCTTCCCGCAGCAGGGCAGGGAAGCGATCGATTTCTCCTCCAGACACACCCGGCAATTCTGCATCAACGTGCCCGCCTCGACCTGCTCCCTGTACAGCCACTGGGAGATGTCCTCGAACGGGTCCACCAGGTCGTCCAGCGAGTAAAGCTCCGGCTCCGGGCTTGGGCTGGCCACCTGTCCCGTTTCCAGGTCAATCTCCGTGGCGTCACCGCGGCGGTCCGTGCTTTCAGCGCGTGCTTGATGACGGTCGTTCTCGATGCAGTAAACAGTGCAGTAGACGTGCTCTTTGGCCTTAAAGGGCTCCCCTGAAGAAGAAGTGACTGCGTTGCTGCCGCTGTCGCATGCATGCTGGCACACCGCTGTCACACTTTCAACTCTCCGCACAATAGAAGTCAAGTCGCTCGAGGTCTGTTCGTTTTTAGAGCCAGGTTGTCTCGTTTCCCCGTCTGAGTTTTTACACTCCTCATATTCAGCTCCACTCTCATCTGTAATGTCGGTTTTCGCGCTTCCTTGTTCGGCGTCGCGCTGCATCCGACTGTGTGCACCTAGAAGGGCCGAAGGTTGTTTAAAGTCCCCCAAATTCCTCCTCGGTATTTCGACAGCGCTCGCCCTCCTCCTCGCTCTTCCTACGCCGTTGCAGTTGTTGTTGTTGTTGCCCTCCGTATCCTTCACCTCTCCGCGGCTCCTCTCCTCCGGGTCCCCGTCGTCCTCATCGAGACACAACCGGGAGCTTGACCTACTGACTCGGACGCTCGACGACCTCACCTGCCGCTTAACTTTGACGTCCGTAAAGGAAGTTTCTGTTTGTAAGTTGCGGGACAATTTCCTCCTCGCGTCGTCATAACCGCTGATAAACCTCGGCATGGTACAAGCTCGAGCAACCGGTGAGTCATCTTCCATCCCCTATGTGGCTCTCCCCATGCGCGAGCGGGTCTGCCCTGGGCGGACCTCTCACTGCTCGCCTGCCGTCAACCCAACTCCCGCAACCAAAACAAAACAAAATACACAGCCACTTCCGGGTGTTGACGTAAGCAAACAGAGGAGCTGTGATAGGACGACGGGGGATGCCCCTCCCCTTCCCCCATCAGCACTACAAACCTAACATTATTTTTAGCTTAAATAATTACATTTTGGGGGTCAAAGATGAGTAAATACAATTATATAAAAAGTATTCAAGCATAAATGTCAGAATAAAAATGTTACAAATTTTTTAGGCAAATGTTGAAATAATCTGGACCAAACTGGATGTTGTGGAATACAATGTAATTATAACAACTTTATTAATTATATTTTCTTTCTTTATGAATCATTTGACATTTTTGTCTTTTTTGCTGTTTCTGTCTAGCATCTTTACGCAACTAAAGTTGTAAACTGGAGGTGTTCAAATAAACCTAAGGGAAATCATATCAGGCAATACATCTGCTGGTCAATCTATTACCCAGTACACAAGTAGTTCTTTCACTTGTTAATTTTATACTAAATTAGGACAACTTTAATTAACTTGATTTTAAAGTAAGGCTAATCTTACTTGAAAACAACTAATGCATGTTTGGCTTCAGAGGACCGGCAACCGAATGGGCAGTCAAATTTAGAGGAGTTCATTGAAAATGCAATCTCCAAACTGTTTTTTCAACAGTGAGAGTGTAATGTTAATCCAGTGTTTTAGATTCCTTTCATCCTGATCTGTGTTTCCATAGTAACTGAAGCTTGGACCAACTCCAGATTCCTGTCTGAATTAGGATTTACGAGTGTCTCATTAGGTCAGCTTTGGCTGCTCAGGTTTCATGATAGGAGAACAGGGCAGGTTGACCTAACAGCTTTTTTTTCTCCTTGCTTACTCCAAAAACAAATTAAGCAAAACTTTTAGTCTCTCACATTTTAAATGCTCAGCAAGTGTGTCAGCTTTTTGATTTTGATAATACATTTTAAAGTCATCCTATGTAAAATAATATTTTATAAGCAACAAGCACACATCTCTCACATAAAAAAAAAAAACGATTAAAAGTGTAGCCTTATAACTTTTCTGTAGTTTGAATTCATGTGTTGTTATTTAAAATGATCAACATAAACTGTTTAGGTCTGCATCCTAAGGCTCTGGAGCCACATGCAGCTCCTTTATCCCTCTATTGTGGTTCTTTGGCTTTGAGGAAAAATCTTGACGGTATTTAAAATAATAATAATAGTTTTGGTTAGTTAATTAAATGTAGTCATTTATGTACAGATTTTTAACATGCCATAAAACAGAAAATAATGACGGTAAAAGATTTAATCGACTAGAGTGGTTTACTATTAAAATACGCTTAACACACTTTCTGACCTGCTGCACATCAGTGTCTAGTTGCTGTTTAGAGGCAGAGTTTTTAACTATAAAATGGCATTTACATATTTAAATTTTATATTTAAAAAAAGGAATTCTACAATAACGTTGTCATGCTTACATTTGAGGAGAAAAAGGATGACAGTGCGTCAAAGTTATGATAGTAGTAAATGCCATGATTCACTTAACTTTGTTTTTGTTTTTTATTCAAGTAAATCTGCTGCAGCATACAGATTTATTTGACACACAGGGTGAATTTTATTTTGAAAGGAACTTGAATGTGCTGCTGTCACAAATAAAACAAGTTAAAATTCTTAAATATAGAAAAATATAACACTGTTATTATTTAATTATTGTAAATATTTAAAGCCATATTTTATGAATGAATGGCTTAATGGCCTCAAAAACATTTAATAAAGTGTATTTTTCTTGATGGTGTAGTGAGACTTTGTAGCTCTTATGGTTTTGCGCAGTAAGAAACTGGCAGAAACCTGGTTAGTCGAAACCGTGTTAGCAAATAGGGATAAAATTTAAACTCACGTCTTCCCATTCTGCTCTTAGTCCAACAAACCTTACTTGGATTAACGTCATTTTTACAGCACCAGGCATCACTTGATGCATAGCGGCGGAATTCCTTTGCATCACTCTGGCAACCATTTTATTACCCTTATATTTCCAGCCTTAAATTTTTTTTTTTATACTTTTTCCACTCAAAAATATGTCAACTTTGAGTTTAAATGACCTCAAGGATACAACCATGTGAATTCTAACAACAATTTTCTTCCTCAGCATGTTTGTCATTAATTGGTAAAACATTTTACTCTGAAACTTATTGAAATTTTAGCTTTATGTTCAGATTTGAGCATTTAAAGATGAAATAAAAATGCCAACAATCTGGATTCTGGTGAAACAGAATCCAGACCTCCAGACTCCATATAGAAGAAAACCCTATTTAAAAAAAAAAATCCCCATTGCCTGGGAAACAAAAGGATTTTGACCCCTAAAAAGGTTTTCAATTGAAAAGTGCTGTAAACACGTAACTCAGAATTTGTCCCTGTGATTAAAAAAAAAAAACAAATCAAAAAGAGAAGACAGCAGCCTTTCCACCTAAACTCTACTTTAATCCCAGCTCTCTTCATACAGTCACCTGCAGGAGAAACTATTGTACATAGATGGTTGGCGTCAGCTGTAAACCAAAATTCAGTCACTCCGGAGCTACAGATTACTGGATATGCTGGCATAAAGTCACATTTATGCATTAATTTACAGTCAGTGCTACACTGAGTTGGGATTATTGCAAAACCTGTAAGCTGTAGATCACTTCTTTCTTCTTCCTTCAGCTCTATGGGATAAATCTACTGACAAATCAACAGAACTAGGCCCGCTTGTGCCTTCTGGTGGATTGACTGTAAGCTCTGGGGGTGCTCATGTGCAAAACTTTGTACCTTTACTTTAAATAAAAAGTGTAAAAAATATCTACAAAAGTTAATTGTTGACCAACCATGACCTAGACAGAAAATTACAAATAACTTTTTTTTCTCTAACCACATCATTTACTCACCAAAAAATAAATCCATAAAGAAAATCTGTGAGCAACACTAAGTAGCACTTTACAACTTCAATTGCATTTCAGAGGCTAAGTAGGTCCTGCAAATCATCAGCCCTGTGGTGGTTAATCATCTACACATGTGCAGACCTCTGTGAAGGCAGAGGGTTTGTCTGGAGCTTTAGGTTTAAATCAACACAATAACGACGAGGCGCGTCTAATACAACTGCTGCTATTATCAGTCGGGAAAGGGTCATAAATCCACCACTTTCAAACAATTTGGAGTCCACAGGTGGATATAGTCAGACCTTTTATGCAGACCCAGCAGGTCTCATTCCATATCTTGAAGGCCATGACAGCAGAATTTAAACCAAGAAAAAGTCTCTGGTGTATAAACAGATTATTAAAATCCATCACTTATTGAACAACTAGAGGAGTTTGACTTCAATGCTTTTAGCAGAAACCCAAACACAGCAGGTAAACAGAAACACTTGATACTTATCAGTACCAAGCACGGCAGTGGAAGGCTAATGACGCGGGATTTTCTTGCAGCCACTACAGGACTCAAGTTATGAAAGTTGACTACAAGTTTCCCTGCATTCCCTTTACATGTATTCCACTGAGAAATGTGAAGCACAAAAGGTTTCTCAAATTTGCAAAAAGATATAGATCTGAAATACACAAGTCGGACCAAAACAGAAGAGAATTAAGGTTTTGTGACCCGTAATTAAAATCCAGACAGCTTTGGTGGGCTGTGCAGAAGCAGATCATATAAAAGAAGCAGGCGGGAATAAAAACAAAACAAAACAAAGAAACACCACCAAAACCTGCACAAGAGGCTGAGAATACTTCAATTAACCAGCTTTTGAAGGGTGGAGGTGCTTTGTATTGCCCACATTTCTTTTCCAAAATTGCTCTATTTTCTGAGCTGTCCAGGTAAATATGTGCATTTGCTCTTTGCTAGCTGAGAATGGCTCCAGAGCCCCCTGCAGTGTAACCCTGTACTCAGAATTAAGAATAGATAATGAATGCCTGGATGCTTCCCTTTTGGTTCACCAAGTTAGAAAAAAATGACATTTGTTGTTTTCAATTTGAGGCTGCATTAATGCTTTTAAATTATTTTTGTAACATAAAAAAACTAGACATAGGAATGAAAGATTAACTACCTGACATATTTTTAAAAAGGTCGTTTTTAGAGTCAGTTTTACTAAATGGTAAATGTATGTATGGCTTGCTGTACAGGTCCACCAAACCAGAAAACTATCATCCAATCTCACAATATCACTTGGTTTTATCAATGTTTTCTAATGTACCCGTGTTCAAACTGACAGATTCTCTTGTATTAGTACCACTGAATGTTCAAACTTTGATTAAATTAAAATAAAATAAAGAAAAATCATTTTTTTAGTGCAAATAAAGGTCAAATAATAAACTTTCCAGATTTGACCTTATAGGTAAACTAAATATATTTTCACAGCAGAAGTTTAATTTATTAAAAAGAAACATTTAAAGTTAAGATATAATTTAAAGTTTTGTCCTAAATAACATGCCGTAGACTGTATTGCATCATTTCTCTCACTGTCCTACCCTCTTATTTCAAACACACTGTACAGATAGAGAAAAGAAAACCAAGTAGTCCCACTTTTATAGCACACCGCACATAAGTACTCGACTAGAAAAAACAGTAAACACAGCCACATGTGAATAAAAAACATCGAAAAGTTCAAAGTTACATTGAGGGTCTTTTACATTTGCTATTTTTCTACACTCTGCAGACACTTCAGACTGATATTTATAGAAAAAAAGCACAGCAAAGTTCACATTAAGGATTCTTTGAAGGAAACCAAGGAGCATTCACCAAACAGTTCCCATGTTTACAAAGCTAGTTAGTCACACGCAGCATGAGATTAAATATGCAACAGCTCAGAAAACAACCTCATGCAAGCACACTTAATGTTTTCTCCGGTGAAACCATCGGCGGTGCAACTCCTGAACCCGGTAGAGACGGACACGCGGGAGACGGCATGGCAGTCTGTCCTTTAAGAGTTTCCCTTATTTAAGAGAGAAGGCCTCAAAATTATCCTTTCAAAGTAAAGTTCTTATAACTGACTACAACTAACAAAAAGCTGCATTTCTATCCCCACCATTAAGACATTTGAGGCCTTTTCAGTTCATTCTGAGCCTGTCAGCCATCCTGTCAGGCACCAAGAGCAAAGGATGAGAAAGATTTTGTCTTTGGTCAGGAGTATCTGCACATTCCTCAACCTGCAGAGGCTTTAAGTCGTCCACCCCTCAGGAACTACTGTTGAAAGAACAAGAAATGTCCCGAAAAGTTGAGCTGTTGCCTTTTTGCACCCTTTTGGTTTCCTTTATAGAAAATGTGTCCATAAGCATAAATCAAGGGATCAAGTCACTGGGCCTTCTTGCAGTTACTCCATTCAGCCACTTGATGTCAGTGTTTCCTCAGGAAATCCTTTGGCAGACAAGAGTCATTGGAGGATGTCTGATTGAGGATATAGTGGATTTGTTGTTTGAATAGCAATGACTCATCAACTCTTTGATGACTCGTCTTTGTCTCTGTATGTGTGGTTTTAAGCCATGCTCCTTGGTTGAGGCAGCTCTCCTGAAGTGGGTTTATTTTGACCTGTTGTAAAAAAAAAAAAGATAAAGAAAATAGAAGCTGTTAAAGCATAACTAACAAATTCACACTGTTCAAACCCAAACCTGCTCTGAATCAGTGTACAATGACACACTCCAAGCATTATCTCCATCTGAGATCTTTAAAAGTGTTGCACATATGTTAGGATAACTGAAAACACTGAAGGTTCAAAGGTTAATGATGAAACGCGTCACATTTACTTTGTTCAGTATCATCAACTAATTCTCGCTTAGGAAGCCAGTGATGCTTGAGGAGAACAGCAGAAGTACTTGTGTGTGTTTTTATGACTTAAAACACACTCAGGAGACATCTTGACTCTCTTGAGAACCCAGAACCTCTGAATCCTTAACAAATCTTCAGCTCAGAATAAAAAAAGTATTTTGTTGATAACCAATACAGACTCAGGAAGTTAGAATTTTTCTTCTGTGCTTTCAATTTTAGGCTTGGTAGAATGCACTTTCTACAGATACAGGAGCACATTTGTCATTTTAATAAGTGTTAAAATGTTTCAAAATGAAATGAAATGAAAACAGAGAAAGAGAAATGCAGATTTTATTACATTAATAATTCTTTGAAAATCAGTTTTAAACCTGCAGGAAAACTTGATTTGTGTCCCGTATTGACAGTTATCGCTGCAAAAGCTAAAAAAACTTATTTTTGCTGATATAAACAGTTATAACATTAAAGCTGTAAATATCTGTCATGTTGGCATTTGAAATAGCATTTTCTTTTCATGAAATCATTTTTATCCCTTTTTTTTTACCAATGCCTCTATTCAACAAACACAGGACAAAATCAACAATGGCAAATATGAGTTTGCCCAAAAACCTTTTTCCAGTTAAAACAAACAACTAAGTTGTTTCCTTTAGACAAATTTAAATGAAAAAAAAAATCTTATGTAAGGGACAGCACTAAATAAAAACTTTATTTAATTTATTTCTTTTTAAAGTGTAAAATGGGTCAAGAAACAGTTTGAGTCTTAATCTACTTTAATAATTAATTTCTCTGGCCCAAAAACACAAATAAAAGTTTATTTCTTCCCTTTAAAAAGATCAAAATAATTGAGACTTTTTTTGTGTTTTGACTCTTTACTTATGTGACAGCTGAAGCTGCTTTGTTTTTAAAGACATTTTTCATTTAATTTTATTTAAGTTCATTTTCTTTGACTTTAATTCTTCAAACAAACATTTTTTCCTCCTTTGTGTTTCTCATTTCTAAAGCAATAAAATCTGTTAAAATGCTTTGATAACTTAATGCAGAAATGGCTTAAATCTTATATTATATTATATTATATTATATTATATTATATTATATTATATTATATTATATTATATTATATTATATTATATTATATTACAAATTTGGTTGCTAAAATTTCTCAAATACCCAAAAATAAATATATGAGGACCTTTTTCAAGAAATAGTTCAATTTTTCCAACAATCCATTTAAAATAACCTGCCAGATCTTGAAAATTCACTTCCTTTAATCCAAAAAATAACTCATTTCGCATGTTTAAAAATACTTATAGTATCATGGGCTAAAGAGGTCAACTACGACCAAATTTTAGCGGGGGGGGGGGGGGGTTATAAAAATAGAGGGTATTTCTCTAGAGCTCTGGAGGGGATGATTGTTATGCGCTGCCAGTGTGTGTCTGTGTGTAAAGGGGGAATGTGCCGTTATTTCATAGGTCCCTCTGGCCAGAGACTATAAACACCAAAAGCGTGAAGACAACAGCTGGGGAGCAATAATAGCATATTGATGACGTTTGCGTAAGCTTGCGTTCGCCCGCATACGTGGAAGGTGTGTGGTTGGAGAGAAAGCCTGTACATCAGCACAAATACTGATACATGTATGTGGTCTGCAGTGCATCTATAGATATGAGTATTTATGCTCCAGCTGTTGTGTGAATGTTTGTGGTTAATATCTAGAAGGGGGGGGAGGGGGTTGATGATTTATGGTCTGCGTTATGACTTCCACTGGGGACAAATAAAACTATGGAATGGCCCTTTATTGCCTTTGTTCTTTGTGTAGTCCTGTGTGTCATCCATCATTCTGCTCCTTCCTTTTCTCTGTTTTTACTCCACAGTTTCACCTTGATGCTAGTTTTCCTGTCTTTAGACTTTGTTATTGCCCTTTTTTTTAATACAAACAGATATTGATAATATGTCTGACGCCCCCTAGTGGAAGCATCACGTTTTCTTTAACCCTTGTGCTATCTTAGATGACCCCACCCTTACATTGACGTGTTCTCCCTACCATGACAAAGGTGGATAAAGGTGGAAAGATTTCATGTAATCCATGGACACCAGTGAAGATCACAAATCATTGAAGAAAAAAGGTTCAGAGCACTGTCTAGTGGGTCTAGATGACCCAACTCCCAATGTTAAAGTGCCTAGGATAGCACAAAGGTTAATCTTGTTTGTCACATAGGTATATTTTTTTGCTGTTTTTCTTGCCCCCTCAGTGTAAGACAGTGTCTAACCTTGGAGTCTGGTTCATTTTCAGGGTTTTTAATAAAGCTGAAGTCCAAACTTTGGGTTTCTTGGGAGCCAAGTTCACAATTACAGACCAAAAACATAGAAAACCGGACACTCTTTAACTTGCGCTTCATGCCATCTCTTTAAGGAGGATTTAGGATGTCAGAAAAATGCTTCTTTAACCATCTGTCTAATCTTGTTTTCCCAGACATCACCCATGAGGGCGCAAAAATAAAACTTCAAAGATGTCATGTGGGAACATCATCAACTTGATTGTTCCTTTGGGCCCTCTGCTGAGTTTTGGGGCGGGGCCTCCTCAGATTCGGTTTGCTTCTCCTGCAGAAGCTTGATTGGACTGGGATCTGGGGTGTTTGGATGCGAGGTCATCGCCCCAGGCGGGCTGTAGGAAGCGTTTTAGGGCAGGGCAGCAGGTTACTCTGACCTGCTGCGTTTAGGGAGTGCTGTCAGCACCGAGGTTGGTTTTTTTCAGGGTGGTAATCAAAAAATTAGCATCCACACGAAGGACAACAGATGATGGTTCCCTGTTATTTTCATTTCCCGATGCTTTTCACACAGGTTTGTATACAACGAGACTGT
Source organism: Oryzias sinensis (assembly GCA_037389245.1). Classification (NCBI taxonomy): domain Eukaryota; kingdom Metazoa; phylum Chordata; class Actinopteri; order Beloniformes; family Adrianichthyidae; genus Oryzias; species Oryzias sinensis. The sequence goes on along the minus strand of CM074509.1, from coordinate 20,689,806 downwards.
AGGGGTTTACTCACATGTACATGGGTTGTAGCTGGAGATGGGATGTCTTTTGAGGACCCTGGTAGCCATATGAGTCAAACCCCCCTATAAAATCAACTGCACACACAAAAACACGAATTACACAACGTATCTGATCTCTCTAGAAGTTTGTGCATCCAAACCGCCAACTATATTGCTCTGATTACCCACATAATACTTAAAAATCAGCCTCAACTGTACAAAAATCCCAATTTCATGCAAACATTAAAGGCCCACTTGGGTAAAAAAATTGTGTTTTTGTTGTTTTTAACTTGCTCTTGTGGCATTTTTCTGATGATGAATTAAGATTAAAACTGTATTTTCTAATTATTTCTATGTTCAAATTGTTGTGAATCAGGAGCAGATGAAAAATGCAGCTTGAAAAAGATTTTATTTGCAACGGAGAAAATATGTTGGTCGCTGCTCCGCTCCATTCTGATGGATCCACTAGCAGACAAATAGATCCATATACGTCTTTGTTTTCCTCATCTGAGCTGGAATCCGGATCAAAACTGTACGGCTCACCATTTTTGTTGCACCGCTAATGTTAGGTTGGGGTTATAAGGGGGTTTAAGCTAGCAGGAGAACGCGTAAACAGATAAATGATAGAAAATAGGGGCAGGCTTGCTTCATGCCAACTGTTCCACACACAACTGACAGGCATAAATATAGTATAAATATAGTAAGAGAACAACGAGAAATTTTAAAAAATACATCAAAAGATTTTCAGAGTGAGACTTTAAGAGTGAACCCAGCAACATATTTATGCCTAACTCTTTGTATGGTGGGGGAATTCTCCACAGATTCGGGTGCTGAGGAGCTGACAATGAGGCCTGCCCCCCGCCTCGCTTACCATCACACCTGCAGTTAGTCTGAGATCTCATCGCGTCAAGCCATCTGTGATAGGCAACTCTCAAAGTCATTGTTGAGATTAAAGAAACATATCACACAAATGGGAGTCTAAATATCAGGGTGATGGAAACCCTTATTGTGAAAACCTGAGTTACATGTGTTGCACTACAACGCAATCTGACCTGAAAACACTAAACAGAGTGATCCAACACTCAAATTACTGATTCATTTACTCAAATGTGCATCTTTAACGGATTTTGGTAGTTTTATTTGATAGAAAAATGATTTTAAACAGTGCAGACGTCTATCAGAAACACTACTATTTTTGCACATATGTGCAGCAAAAGAATCCTATTGTCCCATTTTTCACAATGACAGACTTTGATTTCTTTGAACAACAGGGAAACAGACAATCTTTCTCTAATAGCAGTTCTCCTTTTTTTGTAGCTAGGCTCATTATGTCTCTTCAGTCAGACAGGGCAGAACTTCTGCTGGCTTTCTTGTTTTTTTTTTTTTTTTGTGGGAAAGCGGCCGAGTGGAAAAGGTTTTCCTGCTGATTCACGCAGCAGTCGGACAGTCTTATTCGACTTCCAGCTTCGTTTGAACCCTGACGTTTCAGACGAAACCGAGCCTCTAAAGTGGTCAGCATGCTGCCCATCAACTTGTTGAGACCCAACTTAAAAAATTCAAATGTTTTATTCACAAGGTTTGGAATAGTCCCATTTTCTCCAGGATCTTTAGAAAACCTGTTTTCTAGCAGGTGTACGGCTGAGATTTCCATATTTTTGCATAATAAATTTCTGTTTCTGCCATTAACTGACTGAGACAATTAAATATGAATTAAAAAAACTGTTTTTGTCTGATCAGATTCATCGAGTAGCTATGAGACCAAGAAGATTGTCCATAATTATTATAATAACACATCCACACAGATAAAGGCATACCCTGAATAATTACCACAGTAATTAACCCTCCTGCTCTGTCCTCAGTGAATATTAGTTTCTTCACCTGTGGCACTTTTTCGCACAAATCCCACTAATTACCGTTTATTTTCTCCGACTGTTTGCTGAACAACCACAAGACCTCAAGCTCCACAGCAAGAAGATTACAAGGATTCCCTGAAGCATTTGAAAAAGAAAAAGTTGCATCTTTACACTTTGTCATTTTTCAAATAGCTGCTGGAAAATCCTGAGATATGTCTAAGTCCTTCTGGCAGTAAATGTTCTTTTGACAAGTCCGCCTTGCAGCTTCCTGCTTTTTCGTGCAAAAGTTTGAGGCTTTTTATCCCGTCTTTGCAAGATGTCCCGCTGTGTGTCTGCCTTTTCTGATTAATCCAGAGGCCTACATTTTACTGTAGATTGACTGGAGGCATAGAAAGTGCTAGTCCATGGATTTCCATGGTAAGGGGGAAATATAACAATATCATTTGTGGATGGAAAGAGCACAAATTCATCATTTAGCTGGAAGAAACGCACCTATAATCAGTTAAGAGAATAGTATTTGTAGGACAGAATTTCCCTGAGAGAATAGATACAAAACATTTTACTGTCGAATTTTGATCGCACATGAAGCCTCTGAGCTATGACTAACAGGTTTTCTTAGTGGGAGACTGGAATAATTTCCCCTGTCAGTTTCAAGGCACAACCGGCTTTTTGGAAGCAGGAAAACACGTCTGCTCTTCGCCAAACTATTCTTCACTGATCCAGACTGCATTCAGAGCCCTTCAGTATTTGTACATCGGCAAACAGCATCCTGAGCCCAGCGTTGAATAAGACATGCTGCTGTATTGATCGGCTGCAGGAAGGGCTGTGCCTACTTTAACTGAATAAAGAAACTGATGACCTCAGGTTAATGGGCTCATTCATGTTAATGCGACGGGGACGCACGCCGCATTTCAAAGACAACTATCGTGTAATTAAAACATTCATTTCTTGAGTTCTGTCGGACTAAGATTAATCCCTTGAAATATTTAAATTTTGTAAAGTTATCTTTCCTTTTTGATTAAAGAAAATGGGATTAACTCTGACTTTTGTAACTGTGACAGCGCTAGAACACTGTAGCCAAACTGGTAAGTCTTTACCAACCTGTTTATTAAATATTTAAAAAACCTCCTCTTATGAGTTTACACTGAATGTGTGGACACACTAAGCCCTTGATCCTAAAATATTCAAATCATTTCAATAATAATATGATAAATGATATGGAAAATAACAGCAAAGAATCATTTTAAAGATTATAACAATCCTTCAAAAAGATTTTATAATAATAATAAAAAAGACATTTCACGTGCACTAGTGCAATCCTATATACGACTACTACTACTAATAAAACTAAATACTTTTTATTTTTTAAATAATGCATTTTTTAATAAATATCTACTTTTATTACTGGAATCTATTGAAAACTATTTTTCTCATATAAATTACAAATGCTGTAGTGCTTAAACTCCTTAAAAATATGAATCTTTAAAACAACGGAACTCAAGTCAACAAGCTTAAATCTGGCAACACAAACAAAACATGGATAAATAAAACAGAATTAGTGAAATAAACTAAACAGACAAAAAAAAAAAAGAATATTAATACTAATGAACTGAAGGCAGGTGTGAGCAAATGTGAACAAATGGAAGGAGAAGTCCAAGAACCAATGGAACCAAAGGCAGCAAGAACAATAAACTTTATAAGCAAAACACAACATGTCAAATACATAGAAAACAGAATATCGCTGATACAGAAAGAACATGAACTGACGAAAGCTAACTTTTCACTAATCTGACAGAATAAAAGAAACCAATGAAAGCAGGACAGGTCCTAACTGCATACCTCTCTGAAAATAACACACTAGACTTGAAAAAGCAGGTTATTAAACACACTTTTTAAATAGTAAGCCTCTCTTTTTGAATGCCTTATCTTTAATGTGTACTTACAGCTATCCTCCTCTTCAGAAATGAGCTTGACCACGTAACAGGCGTAGATAAACCCCGCCAACTGCACACAAAGAGGAAAAAACAAAACGGATGAGGATTATTCTTAGTGCAGCAGACTTGGAGCTACAAGAACAGAACCGTTTTTTGTTGTTTTTCCAAAAACAAAGAGGGTGAACGTCAAACAGGATTTTCTACTACGGTCATTATTTTTAAAGTAAAGCTGAATAGACACTGTTTGAGAAAAGCACAACACAATGTTAGTAACACAGTTTTAGTTATACCAAAAATCTATTTTATTTATAATCTCAATCTTTGTATTTCCATAACACCTGTTTGTGTGTAGCGTTTCGACTGTGACAGACTTGCTGAACACCTTTACTCCCTGATCTTATCTCCCATTGGCTGCCAGTTTCCAAGGAAACCGATAGGAGTAGGCTGATGGGCGCAACGACGCAGGGAAGCATAGTCGATGTAAGGTCGGCATTATAGTGACCTTATTACCCCCTTGGTGATAGAGGAGGCAAAGGGAGACAGAGACGTGGAAGGAAAAGATGATGCAGGGAAAGGTACACACCTGTTTTTAGAAACCTTTACCTGGAATAAAGAAGCCCTAGTGCTGAAATCAGGCTTTAAGTGTTGGGGAAAATGACATTGACCTGGCCGGTATTCTATTGACTACACGCATGCATGCACAGCCAGTTGAATTTGTGAGAAACTACATTTAAGATTCAACGAGTACCTCAAGGTCTTGACCTCATTTAGACTAAATAATGTTCAGCTCCCAAAGCCCATCTCTCTGTTTCTCACACGATTTCCCTCCAGCTTGCTGCTTCTTTTCCTTTGTCTAGAACTGCTACATCCTCTTTCCTCGCCACATCTTTTCTTCCACTGTGTCTTTAACTTTTCCCTCAATGGCCACTCTGTTTTGGACAAAGGTGCAGCTCAAGGATTAGACGTTTTTTTGGTCCTTTGGGGTGGGGGTGGACTTTCTCCATACTGAGGTGAATATTGAAGGTTTTAGCATCATCAATGGGCTTTATGTGGCACATCTACCTTGCAAAATAACTGCTGGTCAAAAACCTCTGCTGCCTACAACTCTGGCTGTCGACAGTGGTTTGTAATCTGAAAAGAGTAGATGCCCTGTCCTGCAAGCTTTCAGGTCTTTTATTAGCGCTCGTCTCTGAGACTTTTAAAACCGCTAAGCCAAAACGCTGCTTAACAGACTTTCAAGAGTTAGACTCAGACTCCCAGCTGAACTGGAACCTGCTCCGTCTTCTGCAGGCTCATTGCCTCCCAAAAATGACTTTCAGGAGCAGGTTTGTCAAGGCAAGTGCACCGATGCAATGCCTGCAATACCTAACGTTTGTTCAGCTGTGACACACCAGCTATTTTTTACACATCAATATCCTGTTAATATTTCTGAAACTCAGGTATTTCATCTTGGTGTTGCTGCATGTAAACATAATATCCTGCTTACAATAAATCAGATTCTATCTGCCCGCAAACTGAGGAAATTCACATGACAGCTGGGGTGCTGTGTGTGCCTTATCTTGTTTGGTGTTCTCTCTGCAGCTGATCTATCCAACTTATATCTTGCTAATGTACATTGAAAAGTGAGAAATTTCTATAGATGTTTTAAAAGTTTGCTATCTATTTCATAGATGAGATGAGATTATTTAGAAAAGCCCTGAAAAAATATGTTATATTCTGGAACATACCGTAAAGATGTAATCACTTGACACATTGATTAAACATCGATCCTACAACCATTAACGTGACCCTGCCTTAAAGGTTTTTCCTTTTTTTTTTAGCTTTTCAGTGCATTTTAATGTTAATTCCTAACACACGAAACAAACCAAAACGGCATTTTGCTCCATTCACACATCTTTGAGTATTCCTCTAAAATGCTGCTTCCTGAGCACAAACACCCCAAATCCAGGAATAATCTAGGAAAACGAGCGGGTTCTCACATTGTGAGGTAGATAAGTGAGAACAGCCCCTTCCAGGAAGAGCCTGCGCTGCCAGAAACGCCCCCAGGCCAACACAAACACCCACTTTCTCCGTGGAGCTTGTATTGATTGACAAAAACTCTTTCATTTTATAGCCACAATATGCATCTTTGAAAAACTTTGGATGTTGTTGTGGGTGAAACACAGACACACTGCCCAGGCGGATTATGCTGATGTCATCAAATGGGCGGTACCCACAAGAAGCAAAATCCGGTGCCCCAGCGATCAAGTCGTCTTCCTTTGGCGTGGGAAAATGAGCTATGAGAATAACTCATATTTCATTAAATAATTGTCCTTTATGAAATTATGACAATATTTTTACTAAATGTTTTAAGACTTGACTTTAAGATAATGCTGAAGACTTGTAAAGTAGAACTTGTGTTAGCATCTCTGGCCGGGTTAGAATGGAAAGGGAAAACTATGTATCATTTTTGCAGCAAATGTAAATGAATTATGCAGATGCATATGAACCATCCCACCAAAAAGCAACTGAGCAAATACCTTTTTTGAAAGATAATTTTTTATAATGCAGTAAAATTCTTGCCGTGGCATATATTTTACCAACCTGTTGTGAGGAAGTAAGTAAAACTGAAGCCAGATCAGGCTGTAGATGAATACCTTTCCCTCTCCATTAAACATTTGTTTTGTCTGTAACAAGATTTTTAATTTAAAAGAAAGTAAAAATAAACTAGAATATATTTATTTAGACATTCCATAATTTTTATTGGTTTCTGTAATACTGATTAATGCAATAATAGTCCCCACTAAAAGTAAGCGGACAAACTACAGATTTTTTTGGGTTACAATTTTCCCTTTTAGCATCTATTTGCATAGATATAAACATGTTTACATGGTTACAGGTGACAAACTGACAACTGCTCAGCGTGACCAGTGGGAAGGAAAGTCTCACAAATGAAGCATGGACCCCAGCAAGATGTGCACCCCGATTGAGCTGATGAGCAATAACCTGTTTATGTGCACACAAACACACACAAACACACACACACAGATACACACACATACGCACGCACACACGCGTCCACAATCCCAGGCTGAAAGGAATCTTTTCTTCCCAGTGTCTGAAACAGATTGCAGAGCAGCTGTGTCTTGCAATGGTAAGATCATAAATGCGGCTGGTTATTCAACAGGAAGCCAGTACACCTTGTGGCGTCACCCAAACGTGCATGGAGGTAATTGGTGGGGCTTATGTACTGGAAAATGCATGTTCTTCTAACTTTTCAACAGTTAACTGCAATATTTTCCCCTTCAGTGCTCAAACTGACTCTGCTAAACTGATGCATGTGACGACAAAGGGTGCCTGATGTAACGAAGATCCAGACTTTTACCCATGTAGCCTTTAATTTACGCTTTTAATATCCTGTTTAGGCTTCTGTTATTTTAAAATCTCCATCCTGATTTTGTAAAAGAAAAAGTATTATCTTGTCTTGTTCATAGTCTTTCGGTTTTTTGATTTCTTGTCAGATCAGCATTCGTATTTTGCTCCTCTATTTAGTAAAACGTCTTTTTTTTTTATTTCCTGCTCCAGAGCAAATTTGATTTCGAGTTATTTAAGGTCATCTCATATCTCACAGACGAGAAGTTAACAGTATTGTAGCAGTCAAAAACAGGAAACTGCGTATAATCTGTTTAACTGAACTATATTTGAAAACATTTTAGAATTAGAAAATGATTCAATGGGGAAAAAAAGCAAAAAATCCTGTGTGGTAAAGTAATGGACTATGCAAATTAAATGTGTTCATTTTTAAACACACGTGCAACGTCCTGCATTCAGGCATCACCTCAAACTTCCATCTTTTTAGTGTTGGAGGCAGTATTAAAATTTGGTGCATTATTGGATTATTTAAAGGTCATCTACTTGGGCTGAGTTGTGCAAAAAGAAAAAAAGTTGAAGTACAGTTCCACCTTAAAGTACTTTGGCCAAAACACCGAGGAACCCCTCAAGTACAGATTCTTCGCTCGTCTTCTATGCTGGCGAGGAATTCTCATTAAACTATGAAACATCACATCATTCTTTCCAGCAAGAATCAATTGCCAAATGCTCACTTGGCAGAATCTCCAAGAGCGCCTGGAAGGTGTGAAGGCAGGAAGGGGAGAAGTTCTGTTATTTTCAAACAGCTGGTGTTCGATGAAGACGAGGGAACCTCCAGACTGCATTCTGTCTGAAATTCAACTATAGGAATGGAGGGCGAGAACACTTAGGAGAGAATGAATAGATCTTAGGAAATAAGAGTTTCCATATGCAAGTCACCCATTTGCTTCCAACTGGGTGTAAGGTGAGGCTGAGGTTGATTATCACCTCATAAATTATTTTACCACTACCATTTCCTTGCATTACAAAACCATTTGGATCCAAACAAGCTTTTTCCTCATTCACGTTTTCTTTTTTTGTTACTATTTTGCTAAATCTTAATTGTAGAAACTCTGTTTGTTTGCATTGCCGATCAGCTGCGACATTAACTCTGTTAGTTCTGCTTGAGATAAAACCTTTGTAAAACTGTAGATGCATGTTCTCCTCTTGCATTTGTGGGTTTTCTCTCCCACAGAAACATGCTTCATAGGTCCATTGGTATTTCTGAATCGCCTTAGGTGTAAATGTGATTGTGTGTGGTTGTGTGGGCCTGCAACAGAGTGGTGACCTGTTCAAGGTTTACCACGCCTTTACCCAGCAGGAGCTGGGATGGCTCCAGCGACCCTGTGACCCCAAAAGGGGTTTAACGGATTCTAAAGATAAATGGATGGATGTCTAAAAGAAAAGTCTACACACAAAACTGCTGGAGTGTCACATACACTTACTGTGTGATTAGGAGTTTTCATACATCTACATTTGGGATCTAATATTCTCCATTTGATCTCCAATTAGCTACAAATTAGCTACATAAAGTTCCCCTTTTCCAACAAGAATATTTTGAGACATATTTTTTACAGTGGTAAAGTCCCACTCCAGTCATCTTTTGATGTATTTCAAAGTCTTCCCAGTGGACTTTTAATTGTGATTATGATGCTTTTAGCCAAAATGAAAATAAAAACTTGTGTCGTTTTCTAGGACATAGTTTCTGCAGAGTGGCATGAGTTTATTCGAAATTTGCCTGTGAGTTGTGGTTGGTACTGTTGGAGCGGATTAAGCCTGTCTCTATTTTCTATCATTTATCTGTTAACAAGTTCTCGATCCTATATTATGGCATATGGCTGAGATTTTTACACTCTAAATGCCAAATCTAACAAGATCTGAACTCTGCATAGACTAAAACTGCTTCATGCTGAATTATAGTCACATGCGAATAACAAAGCAAGAAATATTCCTGCTGCAGCTGCATGCATATCAGCTCAGATCCACTGGTCATGTGTTATTGAAGACTATTTGATAGTTAATCGATAGAAAGCAGACCTGCCCCACAAGTATTCTCCTCGAGTCATCTCACTTTAGCTTCAACAACTGCCTGATGTACCCCACCCTTTTCCCACACTTCACTTTTACAAGACAATCGATGGCGGCGTTCAGCTCTCTTGTCAGTGGTGTTGCTGTTGTGTCTGATTGGTTTCATCAGGTTTTGTGGTGGACACTTTCTTTTGTGATGGGAAATGCGTTCTTCTGCAGCAAGACTTCATTACAGCGGGTAAACGTTCTGATGATGCCCAGGAGTTCTGCTGTTTGCAGACATCTTTGCATGCTTTTGTTATACAGGTTTAGGGGTGAGCGCTAACTTCATCCAAACAAAATATAATATAATATAAGGTTTCTCTTTTTTCTGTAAATGGGAGATTAGCTTAATGGAGTGGAATGGCTGCCTTGCTTTACCGACATTCAATTTTTCCGTCAATGTCCCATGCAAATGGTCTCCAAATTCATTATGGTTTGTCTATGAAAACTGCATAAGGTTAGTTAATGTGGTGACTGATTGTATTTGACACATAAAGCTGCTGTAAATAATTAGTCAAATGTTGGGCTAATTTGAAACTGAAGAAACCTTGTAATTGTGCAGCTTTTGCCAACATTATTAGGTTTAACACTTTTTTAGACAGATTGTCTGCAGCTAATGACAATTTGTACCATAAAAACCTCACAGTGTTATTTGGGCCGTGCACTTGACAACTTCACAAACGAAACCTAAAGGTGGAAATACTCATGAATAATTCCTCCACTTTGGGCTAATCGCTGCAATTACCTGCAGAAATCCACTTATCAACAAAGTAAATGCTTTGAATTTTTCTTGCAATTAAATCTAAATAATCAGTTGCAGTGTCTGCATTGTTAACAGTGACAGAGCAGCTGATGACTGTGTGCTGCAAAAAAAAAAAGAAAAATCCTATGTTCAAAAACATTTTTATATTTTTTTTCTTTGATAAAAACTTTACAATACATTTTGCCTAATTATACTGTTCCAGTAAAACATTTTGTAATGAGTCTGCCAAGTCTGGGTCTCCCTGTGCCAGTCCCCAGCCTGGATAAAATGCAGGGTTGTGTCAGGAGATCTCTGCCAAACCAACCGTCCAAATCAGTGAAATCTGATTCGCTGTGGCGACCCCTGAAGGGATATGCTGAAAGGTGACCAACAACAAACTATTATTTGTAAATTTAGCAGAAATATATATTTTTACCGTATTATCATTACATGTTTTGCCTCCTTTTAAAGTAAAGTTTGGCAATCTTAGCAGCTGGTGTTCTATCCATCCTACTTCTCAACTCTGAATCCCTTTCGGGGCCACAGGGTTGCTGGAGCCAATCCCCCAACACTCTGAACAGGTCGCCATTCTGTCACAGGGCCGCACACCTAGGAACAACTTAGAGTCATCTATTAACCTATGAAGCATGTTTTTGGACTGTGGGAGAAAACCCACGCATACACTGCAATGCAAAGTCCCTCCAGGATTCATGCAGTGAGGCAAAAGTGCTCATCACTACACCACCATGCAGCCCACTGCTTGTGCTATTCTGTCAAATTCCCTTTTTTTCAGTGCACAGTTTAAACTACACTTTTCTTGCTTTCAATTTCACAGATGAAGTCCGTCCACTCAAACTGTCAGAGCAAAGCAAAACCACCAAGCTTAGAAAAACATGAGTAAAAATATCAATTGACTTAGTCTGATAAATATTTTATCATATCTAAAAACTGTTTGTGGAAGTGAATCCATATTCAGTGTGCAGTCAGTCCTTTTCTTCTGTCAGACAGAAAACTGGAGACGAAACCAGACCATAAGGGAGGCAGTTCCACAAACAAACTAGTCCATCTCAGGCCCAAAAGACCATGCAGACAAATATATATTTATTATATTCTAAAGAGAATGACAGCTGCTGTGTCTCAGTGGTCATTTTCCCTCAATACAATGTTCGCAAGTAACTTTGTGAGACTTGTGTTCCCCCAGTTTTACAAAAACGGCAAGAACGTTAAAAACCGTCAAAGTATCATCAAATCTGTTTTTTTTTCTTGTTTATGAATGCAGACAAACAGTGGTTTATGTTTTGACCAGATGAAACCCTAACTCCTATAAACTCCAGCATTTTCAGCCAGACGTCGAAGCCAAGTTTGTGCTCAGGAAGCATCATAGTGTTGCAACACACCAATTACAGAGAGACAGCTGTTTGGCACCACTCAGCCACACTATAACTACCACTATCGATTGAGAGAGACGCAGTGAGCGCATGATGAGAGGGGACAGTTGTGCAGCAGGGGTAAAGATGCAGAAAGAGAAACAAAAGAAAGAGATCCACTCTTTTTGTTGGTGTAATGATCCGTGCAGTCACATTACAGCCCCGGCTTGTTTGTTGTGTCTATATTCGCCTGGATGTGAGCCTTCTGCGAAAAACACTACAGAGGAGGCTGAGATGAAAAGTGGCAGATCTCCCTCCTTACAGCTCCACGTTCCTCTTTCTGTTCACTCGTCTGATCCTCCTAATTATTGCAATTTGACATTGTGGGAGAGGACGCAACGCAGGGAAGGAGGAAGCGGAGGAAAACAAGGAGGTGAAAATTGACTTTTGATATTAGAGACAAACAGAAAGCTGATATGAGAGCAGCTCCTTCTTTGTAATGCCCAAAGATAACTGATTACATGTTTTTTGGACGATACTTCACAAAGCAAAAGCATATCTTTAATAAATGTGTGTTTTGCACTTGTCAATTCCACTTTCTTTAACTGTCAATTCTGGTCTAACAGGATCTCATTGGCCTTCCACTTAGCTTTGCCCTCCTACTCCATTTATAATAATAATTTAAAGCATGAGGTACAAATCCTAAAGATATCAGCTCTCACACTAAAGCTTTAGTCACAACTCCCCTTACAGATGGATACGGGCTGTCAGTAGGCGATGAATGGCCATAAATAGCCCACAGGAAATATCAAGGTAGCAGGGCGTTCAGTGAACCCATAGTAAAGCAAAAATGTTTCTATGGGCATAATGCGGGTGAGTTAGGGTGAAGAAGGTGAGACGTAGGTGTATCGTACATTTTTCCTTTTTAATACCACCCTTAATCCTTTTCACTGTGCAGGGAGCCTGTTAGTGCATTTCACGTAATAAGTGTGCGTTCCTTTAGCAGTTTCCATTTTCCTTAGAAATAATTCGCAGTACACCTACTACACGCACAGCAATGGTACATTCCATTTTCATGACGTCCCTTAAGGTGGCTGCATTAGCCTGAAGGGGACTGCAAGACACACCTGCACTAACTTAAACCCTTGTGCTATCCAAGGGACTTTAACATTGGGAGTTGGGTCATCCAGACCCACTAGACAGTGCTCTGAACCTTTTTTCTTCAAGGATTTGTGATCTTCACTGGTGTCCATGGATTACATGAAATCTTTCCACCTTTATCCACCTTTGTCATGGTTCCACCAGATAACACGTCACATGATTAACATGTCAATGTAAGGGTGGGGTAAATGGAAAATGCTCTGTTTTAATAACTGGATTGAGCTTGACTTAAAAATCAAAATTTGATAACATGCCTGGATGGGATTTTGTTTTTAAAACATTGAAAACAGGCATATGTTGTCAGTATTTCAGAACATTTAATAAATATGGACGTGGAATTGTTTTGCAGGTCATTTTTCCCCCCACCACTGAAACAAGGAAACATAAAAGGCCTGCGAACATGAAAACATTTGTAAAATAAAAATCATTATTTGTCATTCACAGTTGCAACCAAGTGACATATAACTTTTAGATGAGCACAAAATAGCAATTATGATCATGGAGTAGAATACCTGAAAATAACCTATTTTGACCTGTATTTTTTGGGATTCTGTCAGGTATTTGAAAACTAAACAAATCCGGTTAAGATTTAAAGCTGTTGTCAATGACAGATTTGCAAAGAAGAGATAAAATAACAAAAAAGTTGTGATAGCAATTAATCTGCATCATAATAAAACAAATGAAATCTGAATTTATTTTAAACCTAAATTAAAAAAAAAACTTAATGTAAGTACGACAATATATGTTTTTAAGCTGATACATGTAGCAGAAAAGCGACTTTTTTTCTTTTTTGCTTAAATACTTACGGCCAAGAGTATCTGCAGAGAAGAATGAGCCACCTCAATGAACTGAAAGTCCATCAGACAGTCAGATATAGATATATATCTGTGGTCTGCCGGTGCCCAGGATGGTGGGGGGCTGATCGGTGTCACTCTGCACCCCGGGCCGTTCTCCATCCACCAGGAGCGGTGCATGGACAAGTTAAACGTCAGGACAAGGTCAGAGTTCTGGCAAGACAGACAGAGAGAGAGAGAGAGATGGGAGGTGAGTTAAATTACATCCTCTGAGGGAGGACAGAACAGGAACATGGCAGATGAATGTTGAATGTCAGGGCAGCTTTTTACCAAAAGGTTTAATTAAAAGCAGACTGTGGAGCTTTGAGCCCAAAATAGATGTGAAATTTAGAATTCTCTTTGTGCGATCGCTCCGATTAGATGAGAATCATGCAGAGACACGATTGGAATATGGACATTTAGGAAAGGGAGATGAGAAGAGGCCAAAAAAAGAGATGAACAAGGGGAATTGAGAGTTTTAGAGTGTAGATTTCTCATGGATTAAACGCTGTTGTCAAAGCTTTCCGCCTGGGGGAAAGAACAGAGGCTTTTTTTTTTTACATAACTTATTAACCAAAATAATAATGTGCAGGTGTTAGACAACAGTGTTTTTTTTTTTCTAAATGTATTTGTCTTTCTCCTGGACAATCCAAGCACAAATAAATGGGGATTTTTAGCACTTTGGCACCAAGATGATCCATATACCAGTACCTCTTTGACCCAGTTTTAATTATCTCCACAGGCGCTCGATTAGGATGAATCCTAATGACTCACCTGGTTTAAATTTTGCCAACAGATTTCACCATCACCACTTGACTTTTATCAAATGTTTTTTTCCCCAGCACCAGCTTGATTTTAACATTCCAACCTCGGAGGGACCACTTTTAAGCTGCACCCTGGGATCAGAGACAAATGTTAGGCTGACAGACCGGATCTATTATTTTATTCTACTATAGGAGTTCTAAAGAAGGCTCTTAGACACTTTTTAAAAAGAAATTCTAATAGCCTCAAAAAGCACAATGAAACAGTTTCCACTGTCCTGATTTAAAATATGCACATATTAACTATTCTACTTAAGATGTGGATCATTCCAACCAAGGAAAAGACACTTTTGTTCAATCAGTGGCAGAGGAAAAGCCTCTAATGCTCCTAAAAGGCAAACACAGCTTCACAATGACACTGAGAACATTCCATTTGTCTATCAGAATTAGCTTGTTTCTACACAGGGTGCCATCTGCAACTGAATGTCATCAAACTGCAGCCTCTTGGAATCAACCGCGGTGCCACAAAAGAGGGGAAGCTGCGAATGGCGGCACACATTCGAATCGAACCCAGATTTTGAACCAGAACATCCAATAGAGGCCCTGTTCCTCATACCATTCCTTATATTTCGCATAAGGGTGCGACTTATAGTCAGGAGCGACTTATATGTGATTAAAAAAAAAAAAGAATAATGGCTCATATATTCTTTATTTTCCCACTAGCAACCTGTTGCCCTTCAGCCGTTTTTCTTACCATCAACTGTGGGTGAGTTAGTATTTGCTAAAGACAGCAGCACAGAAGAAGCGCCATCCAAACTAAACATGGAGGACAATCGGATTGTTCTCCTCCTGAGCTTTTTGATATTTTTCTTAATTGCAACAAGACATTATTATTCTTGTTTTTATTTTTTCTTCCTAATGCGGGACAGCAACTCATCAAATTGGGTTACAGAGAGTTGGAACTACCGCTGAAAGTGCTTTAACTCAGACGCAACTCCTGCAGTAGATGGTAAACCTCACCGAAAAGTAAAAAGACTGAATGATCTCATGAACCCAGACAGGCTTATTGATGTTTTTGCAGAACTCTTCAAAATAAAAAATGTAATCTCTCAGCACAATGCGTGTCTTCCATGCAATGTAAACGCCATGTACAGTTGATGCTTCCATGTAGCGATGGGGCTAATACTTTTGACAGTAGCTCCTCCCACTCACATCTGGAGCTTCAAGTTTCTGAACACATTTATGGAAAAGCATCGAATTTGACGTGCATTGAAAAAGAGTGAGCGGATGTGAATTTAACACATGAATCGTTTTGGGCTTGAATGCAGCATTACGCAGGGCTTGGCCGAGCTGCTCAGAAGAATCACACTTTTAAATAAGTGCAACTTATTGAGGCCTTTTTTATTCTTTATTATGCATTTTTTTTGTTGCTGTGAATTATACACCGACTATTAGTCCAACGCATGTATTTTCTGCGCACACCTTTTATTCTTCAAAGAATAAAAAGTGTGCGCAGAAAATACATTTTGGGTTAACGTAGTTGTTAATTGTCCCTCTTAATCAGAAAGTGACTCACTTTCCAGACGGTGGATGTTGTACCACGTTTTAGAGTCACCTCTCTCATTCTGTCACCTCTCTCTAAAAAAAAAAAAAACCTAATTTCATGCTTTGTGTCTTATCATTGAATCTTGATTTGTCTATCTTCCTCTTTTTTTTAATCCTATTTTTGTTACTCTCCTGGCTTTCCAGTTTTTCCAGCATAGTGAGCCTTGTTAGCACAGAGCTCTGATTAATACCACCTCCCCATGTTGTGCTCCTATTTTAATGAATCCAATCTTGCTCCTGATTTCTCTCAACACAGACTTTTCTACCATATCGGCCTCTTTTTCTGCTCACCTCTACTCCCATTTGCTCCTGTTGCTTTGTCTTTCAGTCCTATCACATTTCCTTTTTCTGTCTGTGTTTAAGAGGTTGGGGGAAAGGATAGCAATTATTACAGGGAGGTTTCATTTATCAGTGGATTTTAATGAGCCCCTTTAAAAGCCACACACACACAAACACAAAAGTAATTCTCAGTGAAAGGCTGTATTTGGCCAACCGTGAATGAGATCCGGCAGGATGCGCTGCTGCTAAATCTGCAATTTTCTCTCACTCGATGCGGGTGATGGGAATGGGATAAAAGGCAAGATGTCTGGACTAAACCCAGCTTTTATTCAGAAATCTATGTTCTATGGAGCTTTGAATATATCGCAAACATGTTTTTCAGGTGTATAAATGAAGTCCATGCATGTAAATACATTTTGCATGAGCACAAAATGTTAGGTCTGCAAAAAAAATAAAAGCAGAATTATGTTATGCTTTTACAATAACTATTTGTCCTTTAGTAAAACTGCTACTTTAAAAATATTTGAGGATGTATTAAAAGACTTATAATTGTAAAAACCTTTTGCACAATTGCAGAAATATATATAGAAATGATCATTGAAAACAGGCACAAATGGCAAAATGTATTTTTTACATATCACAACATATCAATGAATTGAATATTTCTCACTTTCTTAAGTAAGTAACCCCAAAGAGGTATTTTGATCCGTTGACACATTTTAGAATATTTCTCTAAAAGCCTACGCTCTGAGCAACAGCCCCTTCCAATCCTCGAAAACGAGCGGGCTCTCACCACCTGACGTAAACCAGTGAGAACAGCCCTTTTCTTAATTGCAACAAGACATTATTATTCTTGTTTTTATTTTTTCCTTCCTCGGACTAATGGGGGTTGAAGAGAAATCAGAAAAGTAACAAATATTTAATTTCAAAAATTGTTCTTTTGTGTGCCAAAGGTAATATATTTTCATGTACATGGATACTGTTTACTATAAAAGGCTTAAGAAAAGCATGGTATAGGCCCTTTAATGAGTCAAATGTGGGGACAGAAAGTGTTGCAAATAGGAATGAACATCATCCTATCAAACAATCATCCTATGTTTACACCAGTGTGTGGTGTTATTCGGCAAGTTAATGTGAGCCTGTGGTGGCAGAATCTACTGACCCCCTATGAGTCAGCAAAGCTCAGCACACTTGTCCCACTTCATTCATAAATAAAGTTCTTTTTTTTCTTCTTTTTTTTTTGCTTGGTCCATCCCAGTGCCTGTTAAAGCACCCTCACATACTTAAAAAACCTCATTGTCTCAGCCACGGTTTTAATCACTTTTTGTAGCAATTTGCATGTTAATGAAAAAAAAGTATCTTGAGTGTTTCATTTGCAATATAAAGTAAAAGGAAAAAAAGGGATATTTTAGGGGCTAGCTTGACTCAGCACATTGGGTCCTTTAGGAAAAATAAAGATTTAATTGAAATATCCAAAATAAAGAATAACTCCACCACTCCTTAAAATCATTTTTAAACATTAATCGTATGATACAAAGGTTATACTTTGGGCAATATGATTAAAGCATGACCTCTGCTCAGTCACTGCTAACTTTCTCATTGTCACGGCCCTGGGCCGTGTGAGTCTGTTCCTGCTGCATGCCCTCCTGCTCCTCCTCCTGCACAGGTGCAGGTGTTTGATAATCGGAGGACAAGGATAAAAGATCTAACGTTGAGGTGCTTTTCAGCTGGTTTCCTGCCACATTCAGACCCGTCCCTGCAGCTACGCGTCCTCTCTGCTCCCCTGCATGCAATCATCTGTTTGGCTTCTGCTGGTTTTGTTTCATGCTTTTCTGTTATTTTGATTGTTTATAATTATTTTACATATATATTATATATAATATAAAAAAAACGGTTTCGTCTCAACTCTTATTTGTTACGGTCTTGAGCCAATCTTAACAAATTGGGGGCTCGTCCGGGATGTGTCTTGTGGTTTCTGCGTTGTTTTGTTGGTGGGCATTTTTGGTGCGCACGGCTGCTTTTGTTCGTGTGGGCTTTAATGCCTTTCTGTTTTCGGGTGAAGCAAGTTTTGGTGACGTCTTGTTGTTTTGTTTCTGCACGTTTAGGCATTTTCCTTTCAGAAACACTCTGCACATAATTTCCTGGGTGCTAGAAGAGCATCGTACACTAATAGTTTTAGGTTCTTGTCTCCAACTGTAGGCTACAACCGCTTCAATGAACCACATCTGTCCTTCCTCCTCCTTCTTCCTCACTCCTCCTCCACGTTATGCCTTTGGCATTTTCCCTCCCCATTTCTTTTCCTCTCAATTTCCTCCCAATTTTCCACCTCTGCTTTTTCCTGTCTTTTACTCCCAAGAGGTAAAAGAATGAAATGGGGGAGTAACGCCACCTTTCAGAGCAGTGTCTCACCTGATTGATAGTCAATAAAGATGGATGAACACTCTTTTAAGGCTAAATGGCCATAAAAATAAATATTCATGTTAAAATATTGAAAAAAAAGTGGGTCTAGTTCTAACTGGATGTGAAAAGAAGACATCTATACTGCTATTTTTTAAATTAAAAAAATAATAAGTTAATTTTGAAAGTAAAAAAAACTTCATCTTATGCTTAAATTGAGATGTTTTCATGATCAAATGACTCAAGATATTCAAGGTGTTACATCTCACTGATGAGTTACTGAGAAGTTAGTTTTGAGGTATAACAAATGTTGTAGAATATTTAAACCAGAAATTAACAAAAAATACTTGAGACCTTTTGTGTTTTTGCAGAGATATCTTTCTTAATGTAGTTTTTTTTCATCCTGGTACAAGCATTTTTTTTTTTGTATCTTTGTTACATTTCCAGGTGGCTTCATCCACTCTCTTTCAGGACCAGATCATAGAACTTGTAATTTCATTCCCTGCTCATACAAATTGAGTTCATTGATCTGTCCTTAAGTCCCTTTGTGCCGTTTCCATACCTCTTCCGTCCTGCTGTGCTGTTCTGTAAAAGTGGAGCCGTCACAGAGGTGGTGAAGGGAAGCCAGACTTTGATTGGGTATAACTGCAGAATGATGGCGTGACTTAGCACTATTTCATTGACCAAACGCCACGATCCTAAATATAACAACGTCATCTTTTCTTGTATTGGATAGTCTGAATAGGAAAATTGGGCAAAATGTTGCCGGTGTACAATGTGAAGGATGATGATGATGATGTGAGCAATCTCAACTTCCAGGCCTTTATGATAATTATTTTTATTCATATTTTTTTAAATAACTTCCAACCTATCAGAGGCCATAACTCATCTCCCTGATGATATTAGGTCAAAATTAAGTATTTATAAAACATGAAAAGCCACTTGTAAACAGTTTCACACACTTGTGTCAAACATATTGAGCCCGGGAACTGACATGGTTAAATTAATAAATATTTCTTTCCCATAAATTAATATTCCGTTCCCTCGAAATAATATTACGTTCTCTCGAAATAATTTTACGTTCCCTCAAAATAATTATTTGTGTGAAAAATATAATTATTCACATGATTAGTCATTCATAAACACGGATGTCAGCGATACTTGGATTTACAGCAGATACCTTCACATTTCTGTCTGTGTGTGTCTCATTACATTGCATGGAAGACACTGAGGATGTTTAGAGATCAGATTTATTTATTTTAAAAAGCTCTACAAAAGCATCGGTAATCATGTCTCCATGTCTCAGTTCATTCACATCCTGGTAAGGTCTCCGTCCTTCCGCAAAAGCCCCTTTGCATGAGCACTACTCTGTGACCCACATTCATTCAAGAAAGGAAAAAGAAAAAACAAGAATGATCGATTTATTATAGCTACAATGAAAATAAGAAAAATATCATAATATTTAGGATGCTCAAGCTTGCTGCTTCCCCATGCCGCAGCGATTCTCCGCACATAGCTCACTCGAGCTTTGAGCTATGTGTTACGAGCTCCGGCCCGGCGCGGGGCACGGGCTTGTCATGTCGGCATTTGGGCTGTCCGTCTACTGGCCAGCTGCGATATGGGATATTGTAGTTTAGGGTCGAATAGGAATTATAATATTCAGGACTTGTCTTTCATTAACATGCTCGTTAACAGTCACTAATTATCCGAAGGCTACATGCCAAGAATCCCATCATGCATCACACATAACCCATAATGCATTCAATCCATAATGCATAATCCAATCACTGTGTCCCTGCAATTGTGACACATTCAAATACAACAGGACAAATGATAGGCTATGTAGCATGTAGCCTACTAGCCTTCGGATATAAAGTGACTGCTAACGAGTATGTTAATAAAATATAATAATATATTATAATTCCTATTTGACCCTAAACTACAATATCCCATACCGCAGCTGGCTGGCCGTCTACCGGATGCCGGCATGACAAGAAAAGAGCTCTGTGGCGGAGCGAGGAGCTATGTCCGGTAGGCAAGGCAGCAAGCTTGGGAATCCTAAATCTTATGATATTTTTCTTATATTCAGCGACACAATAATAAATCAATCATTCTTGTTTTTATTTTTCTCCTCTTAAACGAATGTGGGTCACAGAGATCCCCAGAGTAGCAGCAGAAAGCGGCTTTTGCAGCGGGATGGACGGACAGGGTACCAGGATGTGAATGAAGCCAGACATGAAAACATGATTACCGATGCTTTTGTGCTTTTTAAAATAAATACTTTTGATCTCTAAACATCCTCAGTGTCTTCCATGCAATGTAATGAGACACACACAGACAGAAATGTGAAGGTATCTGCTGTAAATCCAAATATTGCTCACATCCGTGTTTATGAATGACTAATGACGTGAATAAGTATTTCGTTCACACATATTCATTAATGCGTGGGAACTGAATATAATTTTGTGGGAACAAGATATTATTTCGTTCGCACAACTTAATTATTGCGTGGGAACGAGATATTATTTTGTGGGAACAAAATATTAATTTTTGGGAACGAGATTTTTAATATTTTATCCATGTCAGGTCACGGGCTTCGCACATAAATAAATGGAGTGAAGAAACAAAAAGTCAGAGATAAATGTGTAAGAAGTGCCATCAGTGGTCACAATCAGGTATTTGTGGCAGCAGGACTGTGCTGTTCCTGATTGGGATCTACAGTTAAAAAACTGACTTTTGAACATGAATGATGAAGGGCTTGATGACATTTTTG
Source organism: Oryzias sinensis (assembly GCA_037389245.1). Lineage (NCBI taxonomy): Eukaryota > Metazoa > Chordata > Actinopteri > Beloniformes > Adrianichthyidae > Oryzias > Oryzias sinensis. The sequence goes on along the minus strand of CM074509.1, from coordinate 20,668,644 downwards.
ATTCGTTTCAATCAAGTCAGATGTGAATGCAGCAAAATGGTTCATGTTCCACAGTACCAACCCCAGTTGTCATTTATATGCTGATTTCACAGCACATTTCCATTCCTGTCTGTATTTTACAAAACATGTCATTTTTATCTTTAACCCTTATACTTCTAAGTGGATATTAAGTGGAGTTATGTTATTTGAAGCACAAACTGTTAAAGACCCACTCTAGTAATCTTTTTATCTATTTTAAAAGCATTCTCAGTGGTCTTTTAATTATGATTATGCCAATTTTATTAGACTGAAAAAAGGCATTTTCTAAGATGTCTGCAGAGCAGCAGTTCATTAGAACGTCACCTCTGAATTGGTACTGTTGGTATGGACCAACCCCGCCCCCCATCCCATTACCCATAACAGAGCTTTCTGTTTACATGCTCTCCTGCTAGCTTACAGCCCCTCACACCCCCAACCTAATGTTTGCGGTGTAACAACCATGGCAAGCAATATCAGCGCTATCTAGCCATAAAGTTTTGAGCCAGATGCCAACTCGGATGAGGTAAACCGAGACTTAAATGGATTTAGTCGACTGCATTGGATGCATCAGAATGGAGCGGAGCAGGGAGCTTTGGGCCCGCCCAGCATATTATCTACGTCACAATCAATTCACAACGATTTGAATTAAGAAATACTCAGAAGCTTAATTTTCTTCGTATATGTCCTCCGTTATCAGAAAAAATGCCACAAGAACATGTTAAAGCACCATAAATGAAATTTTCATCAGAGAGGGTCTTTAAGCTAAAAAAAACTTTTCAAAAACTCTAAATAATGAAATAGAAGTGCCGTTTGACATTTGTTTTCCGAGGATTTTTCAAAGACTAGAAAAATCATTATAAGAGAAGATATTTGTTTAACTCACTTTAAACTCAACTTCCATGTTTGTTTAAATGGACTCCTGCCTATATTTGGGGTTCTGGCCCCTTTTTCCAATTCTCCTCTCCGGTGTTTCTCCATGTGGCCTTGTCTGCCTTATTTCACACCAACACAATCGGTCACGGTGCATCTCACTGCATTATTTTTCAATGATTTCCCATGGGTCTTAGATGAAGCCTTAATCTATTTTGCCTGAGGCCATTCGCACCTATCAGATTGGTTAGGGGGGGGGGGTTGTTTTTTTTAGGTTTGTGTGCAAATTTGCCAAAGGGTAGATAGAGATGTAGTCCATTTCAGACCTTAACCCTGACTTAAAGCAAGCTAAATTCAGTCATACATCTAATAAAAATACCACAAACTCCCATTGTCCTTCTTCAAACTTTCCATATGGTTGGGCTGTTCAAGCCCTCCTGAGAAGCTTTATTTTCGTAGAGGCCTAAGACTGCAGATAAAAACTTTCAGTGAGGTAACTCTTTGATTTGTCAATCACCCCAGCCACAACTCTGCAATAAATCTGGATGGTTAAAGTGCCCTTTGGGTCAGTTTGCATTGTGCCAAGTACCAATTTACCAACCTACTTTGGTATAGTGGTCTTTTACACTGGCCCACCCATGTAACTCATGTTCAGAACAAACCTTGAACCAACTATTTGTCATTTCCATACATCCCTCTACTTTTTGTGTGTGTGAATGATGCATGTGCCCCCCCCATGTAGATTTGAACCTACTATCTTTTGGATCAAACAGAGAAGCTACTTCCTTTCTATAATTTAGATTTAAATGGTAAATACTTATATAGCGCTTTTCTACCTTCTTTCGAAGGCCCAAAGCGCTTTACAGTCACTAGCCGCGGTTACATGGGCAGAATATCTTGATCGGATCAATGGTCGGGTTAAAATTCACCCGTGCACATGGGCACAGAAAACCCTTTTCCGATTAGAACAAACGTTCCCATGGCTCACACTTTTGGTCGGAATGAATGATTTGGACATGCGCAGTAGTGTAAAATCACCCGGATGCGGAAATAGGTCCCGTTGTAAACAAACCGCTGCCACAGACTTTTATGCAGCAGCTCCGTAATACGAGATGATCTTCCAAACGTGCTTTTATTAATGTCATGAATATTATGAAGCGCCTGTTCGCTCATCGTTTTATTTAGTCCGTGTGGTCAGTGCTTTTTTGTATAAGAAACTAAGCTGGAAGAAAGCTTAGGACAGGCTAACACGCGCTAACATCATGATTAGCCTGATGGACACAAAATCCAGGACCGTGCGAGGAACGCAGCAATCTGCGTCTTGGCTGCACGTAAATGTGTGGGAATAACATCAGCCTTTATTTGTTGAGACACAACTGGAAACACAAATTCACGTGACAGCACTCGACATTTATTTCTGCTCTGAAAAGATCACACAGACCGCCCCAAAGCCACTCTGTGAGCTAGCGGCCCGTGCTCTGTTCGAACACGGTTCCTCCTAAGTCCTGCAGCCGCTAACCCAGAGCGGCGGGATGGTTCGCAGTCTGAATTCTCCCACACATAACAAAAAAAAACACACACGGTAAAAGCATCCTCCTCCCCTCAGACACGAAGTTATTAATCCAGCTGGTCTGCTCAGTCGGGTGCCAGTGGGCCGAGTGAGCGTCGGGGGCATGAAGCGCTCCTCCTCCGAATCTCCCCGTGAGGGGTGAAAGACAGGGGAGAGCCAGCGGGGCGAGAGCGGAGCGGCGCTTTTCACGGGGCGTCCGCAGAGCAGCTGGTCGGTCCCGTATGAGCTCCAAAGCTTTCTCTCAGCGAAACACCATCTATGCGTGACGTAACCCAGAGCACCAGTGACACACGATCGGAATGACCGTTTACATGCTCCATGATTGGATAAACGATCGGTATAACCCACCTATCTCGATCGGAAAGAAATTCTGATCCGAATGAGTCTGATCGGGGCAGAGTATTCCGGACGGCGCATTTACATGACGCATTTTCTTTCCGATCAGGCGTTCATTCCGATTACTTTTGCCCATGTAAACACGGCTACTGTCCCATTCACCCATTCACACACTGGCGGCTGGTCCGCTGCAGAACACCGGTGCCAACCCCCCACCAGAGGCAAGGTGGGGTTCAGTGTCTTGCCCAAGGACCCTTCGACACATGGGTGTGCAAGGCGGGAATCGAACCTGCAATTTTACGATCATGGGTCGACCGCCCTACCGCTGCACCACGGCCGCCCATTAAAAAATAATCACATTTTACACACAAAAAACAACATAAAAAATAATGTCATATTTGTCATATTTGTGTCTCCTTTTTGCTCATCTATACGTAAAAAAATAATCTATCAATATTTAAACTGTAAAACCCCCTGCACAGTTCTTTGATTGGATTTTAGAGGAATTATCTCATCTGTTAAATTTCCTGCTTGTACTTGTTCCATTAACTTAAATGACAAAAACTGTTTTAATTGTCAGAACTTCATTAGAGCTAAAAAATTTCTTTTTCTGTTTTTGCTGCATCTTTGCTTGATAAAACAAGAGAAATTCTACATTAAACATGTGTAAATGGCTATTGTTGCAACAATCATGTTTCTTTTGGTGCAAAACACACCATATTTCAATAAATCTGTGTTTTTGCTTTTGACTTTTACTTCTTTTATTTTACCTAAAGAACTCATTACTTTGTTAATTAAATGACTTGGTTAAGAGTCTGTATGAGAATAATTGAAGTTATGAAACTGTGCGTTTCAACTTTTTTCAGATTATTTTTTCCCTTATTGAATGTTTGTATGGAACTCCTTGGTTCTAGATTTTGATATCCTATTATAGGATTTCTTAATAGTAAAACTCCTTGCTACATGAACAGATCATATTACTACTTTCTAGTGATTTTCTTTTTAAAATTAGTGCTCTTTTCTTATGTTTAGGGTACCTCTGTTTGCGGTCTAGTTCTCTATCTGCCTTATAAAACAGTAGAGAAACAAGAATGTAAAAAGTTAAATAATTTCAAAAGGTTATGGATTCTTAAGCATGTTTTTCTGTAAAGATGCTGCTTCATGTTAAATAATTTATAATGATTTTTGTAAAATTCAACTCGATCTACCCTGAATGTGTATCTGACAAGAAGTGGAAGCAGCAAAAAGTAATAGTCAGTAATTATGAATCCTGATTTCCTGGTTGGTGAACAGTTTCATGAAGCAGAAGTCACAACACAGCAGCTTGTTTTTGTGTAGAAAATTGTACGATAATGAAAAGACAGAATTTCGAGCTTCATTAATAAAAATCCATCAGGTCCATTCTTGGAGTAGCAGGAAAAAAATTATAATTTCATGGCATGATTTCCACAAATTAATCCACTGATCAGACACAGTTACTGGCTGATGGATTAACTCACTGAATCAAAGTAGAAGAATTCACTTGAGAAATGTGAGGGGTCCTCCCATTTATCGCCCCGATTGGCTACGCTGCATGAGTCAGGAACGAGGGGAATAAAATTACGCAACTATTAGCTTTCATGCGGCTGATCTGTTTTTCTTTTTGCTTTCCCGAGGGATGATGGGTTATTTGCCCTTTGATTTTGTGACATGTTTATTTCACATTTCATCCCGCAGCTAAAAAACGCTCCCCAGCATCAGCACCAGAATCCATTGAAGTTGATATGAAATTGATTTGAAAGGTGCATTTGATTTTTTTTTTTCTGCACTGTCAGATAAGAAATGCTACCCTCCCATGAGATTTTATTGTGGAGCTTTCTCTGTTTCAAGTCCTTTTTTTTTCCTTGCAGCCCTGAATCACATGTGGCTTCATACCAAAACACATCATCTTCAATAACTCTTATCTAACCTGTCTAAACCTTTCTGTCAGGCTGTCTGCCACTTAGGCCTTTCTCCTCCACCAGACTGTCAGATTTTTTAAGCTGCTCCCTTCTCCATTTTTTTTATTTTCAACCAATCATTCTGCCCTTTTTTTCCCATGTTCTTTCATTTTCCCTGACTGATAAGCGACACCTCAAAATGAAAAATCTTTTGGAGGTGTGTCGCAAGCTTCGACTGATCAAAACCCAATGCGTCCGTGTATACACAAAGAAGTCAGAGACGATTTCTGACGGTTGAGCTTGTGTATCAGAGAGTTAACTCATGTCCAGAGGGCATCGCAACCTCTTTTTTTTTTTTTGACACGGCGGACAGTAGCCATCTGGAAGAAAGCACGTAAATATGTGGGGGGGGGGGGGGATGTGTGTCCACCGGTAAACATTTTGACAGCAGCCATACCTCCACAGGTCTGTCCCCGAATCTGTCAGGGATGCCATATCGCCAATCTTTTTAAAGATTCATTTTATGGCATCGCTGCTACATTAGATAATGTAGCGGCGGCTGACAGGAAGGATGGGAATGTGACACAATGAAATGTGGTGCGAATCTTTGACTTAAACTCCAATTGCTGTCAAGATGGGATATACACCTCATCTTGCCGCTGGGAGCCTGCCGGGGCCTTGTGGGAGGTGAAGATACAGGCGAGACAGGAAGTTCTATTAAACACAGACAGTTGAAAAGGAGGAGAAAATATTGCTTAAACCTACAGATCGAATCAGGAAAAGCAAATTATCCGACTGGTTGTCAGTCGGAAGATAAACCTAGAAAAAATACTGTGTAGATTCGGATGCTGATGGACTGTAAAGCATGTCGTAGTCAGACTGCAACTCCGAGGTGCATTACCTGTGAGGTGTGAAATGATAAGGCCTTTAGTTATGTTTTAGTGGGCACACACTTATGAAATGTCCTGAACGGATAAAAATATATATAATAATCAGAAGCAGAAAATCAACTCTTCTGTGTAAAAACAAATACCCTTTCATGAAAAAACATCACAAGTTACTACTAATACTAGCTACTACAACTTCTGATACCACTGATGCACAACTACTAATATTTGAATTGATGTCACTAATTTAACAATAAACTTGCATGTACATCCTCACATATGCACTGCAGAATATAATCTTGAATCTAATTAGTTATTGAAGTAATTTTTCGTTGTTGTTGAAATCCTTTTATTTTGAAATATCATGAATAGTGGCTATATTTGACAGATCAGCGGTCAAGACAGACAAACTGACAGGTATATGGAGGGAAAAGAAGTCCATCTGGCCGATGAGGACTGTGAAATGTTGGCAGGAGGGTAGAGCACCTGCACTAAAAGTAAAGCTGGTTTTTGAACTGCAGTTTTCCTTCCTTTGTTGGCTGTGAAGGAAAACTTGTGCATTAATAAATAATTCTGGGTCCAAGGAGTTCACAGACCTGACTTAAAGCAACACCAGTGACTCCCGACTGACCGAGCTGACTCTTTTCAAAGCTGGCTCCCCGTCATCAAACCTAAGGTAATGATCTGATCTTTCCTCCAATGACCGTCCATCTGCTCGCCTGACTTCAGGACGCCGAGCCCAGCAGAAAAACAGAGGCATTCGTTTCTGGTTTACTTTTCAAAATAACAGAGAGATGTGGGAGATGAAGTGTTTTTACCTGCTGTCTATGAACAGGTAGAGTTCATTTAAAATCTGAACGTGATCCTTAGGTCTGTCTGCATTTGTGGAGGTTTTTAAATGTTTTTTTCCACCTGTCATTTCATGAACTCATTTATTTATTTGGATTTTGAATATTTTATGACTTTCTTGGTTAATTGTTTGCACATTTTACCCTTTCTATCGCCTACTCTGTACAATGCCTCCTCAAAGTGTTTAGCCACAGCTTCTTTCATTTTATTAGGGTTTTTTTATCGGTGTTGCTTTTAATCTATTGCGTCTTAATAGTTTTTATTGTTTTAATCTATGTTTATACATGTACTTTATGTCAAGCACCTTGTGTTCTCCAGCATGTTGATGTCAAATAAAGTGATCAATCGATCAATTGATTTATTTCAAACAAAAAAAAAGGAAAAGTTCTTTTAAAAAAGAAGTTACATTTTTGGACTACTTTTTAGAATTCTCGTGTATTTCCTTGAATGAGTTCAACATACAACTCTAGGAAACTGTCCGATTATTCAATATTTTTAAAATGTTTTGAGATCTAAAATAGATTATTTGCACAAGATAAACTTCAAAAGCAGTGGCAACATAAATTTGAGGGGTTTTATTCTGTTTTGCATCAAATTACAGATCTGCATAATAAATAGAAATCCCTCTATGCTATTAAAATAATCAAAGGTACTGACAGCACAGAAAACTGCATTCAAACTACGACCATAAATAAATGTGGCGTCCTGACAGAAAGATGCTTCATGATCCTAAGCAACAGTGAGCAGGAGGTTAGGATTTAGATGTGACAAAGGATGGAATGGAGTCACTCTATGCAAAACAACTTTAAAAAAGACTTTATTATAGGCAGAACAGGAAAGAGGAGGAATGAATAACCCTGGAGATGAAGAGAGCGAGGCGCAGGAGGAGACATAAAAAAAACAAAAAAAACAGCAGAGAGGGAAGCTGATCTAGATATCATCGACACCGTAGTATTCCTGGAACACAGAATGTGCCGTCGTTACCGCTATGGAACAGAGATGCAATGTTCACAAAAGGCAGGGCTCATCTCCCTCTCTGATACACAACTGAGATCCTGTAACCTTGCAGTGATGTCAGCCGCAAATAATGTGTTTTCTATTGATGTAAGTCGGTGTTGATTTGTCACCTAGTTCTGATAATCAATAAAGTTTAGATTAGAAACAGAATTAAAATATGTGTACGTCTGTCTGTCTGACAGAAACTCAGTATAATTGGTATGAAGACTAATATGATCCACTCAAAATGGATTATATCTTCATTAGCACTTTCTAAAGGGCAAAAGTTAACTTTAACATTCTGCAAATATAAATTAATTTCTGTGGTTTCTATATAAAAAAACGTTTTAGATGCTTTTTGATTGCTTTAAAAAGGTTATTGTCTTAGGTTTTGCATTTTTCTTTTAAAAAAGTCACTCTTTTTTTCACCTGCTACTGCTATTTGAGAGGCAACATTCATAAGGCCGCTGTAAAACAGAGCTCGGGTAGGTAAACAAACTCCTCAACTGAAGGTGATGGATGCTCGCCTCACACCGTACAGCTGGTGGATTCAACCATCAAGGGGTGGAGCTTAGGGACTTTGTGGCTTCCCCTTTCCCTTCAAAAAACTGGGTCAAGGTTGATGGGCTTTGAGCGAGGCTCCTGGCCATAAAACCAAGCTGTTCAGCGTCTGCTGCGCGCCTCTTACTGATTGGTCGGACTGTAATTGGCAATGGTGTTGCTGATTAGTAGTTTGCTTTGCTCTCATTAGTAATCAGATGGGTGCATTTTGGTCAGGGGAGATGAAGCCTTTCAAGTGACTTTTTAGATGAGGAAGATGAAAAAGAGTGCACTCGTTCAACTTTAGAGGAAGACAAAGGACACCTGTGGTGATATAATGTACTGTATAACTTTACATATGTTTAGAAACTGCTTTCTGACTGGATTAAAGCAGCAGGTGGGCTTGTAATCTTGGTGTAATAAAAGGTAACTTCATTAAAAGTTACTTCTCCTATAAGCTGAGTTGATTTTCTTGAAACTGTTGGACCATGAAGGAGAAAACGCTGTTAGAATTCAAGATCCATGATGTTTTCAGCTTCATGACGAAACAAGGAAACCCCTTAAAAACCTTTGGTAGGGAACTGATGGCAATAAAATTACACAATGTCAGCTAATGTGTGAAAATCAAAGCATGTATAGAGCATAAGAAATAGTCATAGGCTGCAGATTATACCAAATATATCTGACCAATGCTCCTTTTGAATGAAATGATGGTAAAACCAATGTGATGAAGAGGAGGTTGATGCCTGCTGCTGCAGGTGTATGGTAATTTTTTTGTGATTTAATAAAATAACAGCAAACATCTTAAATGACTTTTCAACACTGTGAATAAATTGGAGTGAATTATGACGGAAAAAACAGATTTTCCTTTAAAGCTGCTGTTTGGTGTAATCAACTCTAATCAGTGCATCCAGTCACTGAAATTCTGCTTTTTGGTTGCACCACTGATTGCATTTCAAAGACAGATTTAATTTATTTATTTTGTTGTTGTTTTTATAAACTAACAGCATTTTTGAAGGCTTACTCAAATATTTCACTGAAATAACACAAAAATGACCAGATCAAGCCCCGCCCATCTTTGTGCATCCTTTTAATGATGCTTTCAGATACATTTTTAAACAACACAATATCAGAAAATCTAAAGTAAATATTGGTATTAAAGTTTGAATGGATGCCTCATTTAAACCAACACTTGCTAAAAACTATAAGGATTATGTCACTATTGTGTGGCTGAGACTCCAAACTGATCTTTTTCCAATAAAATCTTCAGCATTCTGCACTGAAACCTTAGATTAACAAAGAGTTAATAGTAAACAGTGGCTAAAAAGGGGAACAATTAGTTCCTTTTGAAATATTTGATATATTTATACAATATTTAAGATTTAATTTAAGAAATGTTTGACCAGATTATGGCAAAAAGAAATAAGTAAGATCTAATAGGGGTGGACATAAATTTGCTTCTTCCAATCTAATGTTTATTTATAATTAAGAGTGATACTCAAACAATCTAGCGGTGGATTTTGGATTTTACCAAATCTGCCTTAGACCTGACAACACAAATAAAAATAAGGGTTTAAACTCAATTTGTTAAGTCATTATAAAAAGAAATATATAACATTTTTTTTTATAATTTTATAAAATATTTATAAAATTTATATTGATATTTTTTTCATTTTGATATATTTAAAATTTTTATAAAATATTTTTTACAAAAAAAATATATATTATTTTATAATGCAAAGTGAAAGCAAGAAAAAAACGTTACCTTTAGAAATGAAATAAATAATATATGTGGATAAATGTTACAGAGCAAATACAGGTACAATATAAATTCTCACCTTCAGGTGGGATTTGTGATCAAATTTGTCTTTTTTTATACTCAAGGAATTTTTTTTTACTTCTTTTGTCATGAAAAAAGGAAAAGTTGCGGTTTTCAAAGCATATGCTGAGAAGCTTGATCAGCTAGCTTTTAACACCTCCTCAAGTCACAGCTTGGTAACACAATTTGCAACACTCTTCAGTTTGTTTTCCTGCAAAAGAGATTTCAATTTCTTCAACATTTTGTTGGCTGTTCTGCACTTTCGGCTCTTTTGGGTGTTCAGATTTGGAAGGAAGTCCATACAGAACAGTTTCAGTTATGCTGTTTATAAAAGAATACATTTTTTTTCTCAACTCCTACCTCCTGAAATATAATGGAAAAATATTTTTTTGGGGTTATGTATTATTGGATGGCTTTAAAATGATGCCAACATTTGTTTCAGTTATTAAATTTCAATGCCTTATCACATATATAAAATATATGCTATTTAAATCAGCTGCTAAGAAACAAATTGGCAAATTTACTTTTATTTTGAAAAATTTGGTGCAATTTGGTACAGATTTAAAACGTTAAGTCTTAAAGAGTCTAAAAGAGAATATTTAAGAAAGATTTTTTTCTTTAAATTAATGCATTAACACGTTTTTTTATACATTTATTCTCACATTCACACTCTTCTGTTACTTGTCACATCTAATGGTTATTCAGTGTTTCCTTTTTATGTCTCACAGCCCACGCAGGTGTGAATGACAGGTGTAAATCCACGCATCTTTCTCAGATGCATGGATTTGGTCGTGTCTGAAGTGCAAATGTGTGAATACTGCAGTCGGAGAGTGGCTGCTGAAAGGGTCCTGTCTCTGTGATTACCGCCTCTCAAACGAGGCTAAGATCACGCCACGATCATGTGACCTTTCTCATCACAGCAGACGAGGCAATGCAAGATTTTAGAGGCAGAGTAGTGTAATTTCTGAATTTTATAATGTTTCTAAATTCACTTCAGTGAGTAAAAGCTATGCTTTTATAAAGTATTCCAGGGTGCATTTCCTTTTATTTGAATTGATCTGTATTTACCAGGTCTTTATGTCGAACCCAATAGAATTCAAAGGTCTATATTTAAAAGAAAATCATGCTTTTTCACGATTTAAGTCAGGTTTGCTGTGAAGCAGGGCTCTCCAGATCCAATTAGGTTTGAGGGCGTATTTCTTAACTTTTTGAAAGACTACTGGGGTCTATTGCATTCAGGACCAAGATTATACAATAGGGTTTAAAGCAACACTTGTTAGAGGGATCAATGCACAGCTTGCTTTGGCCTTTTCATGGGAGTTATTGACTGCCTGTGCCTTGAACCTAAAACTGGTAGAATGCAAGTGTAAATGAGACAACGGGAAAACTCTCCTCCATTTTTAGCCAAAGCGAGACAGCTAGTTCCTCCTCAAAATTAATAGAACAGGAAAAAACGCTTCCTTACTCTTGAAAGATCTCCGACCTCCAGGTAGAAACAAATGATAAAAACATTCCAGGTCATCCACACGACGAGCCAGGCTGCGTACTGCAGATACAGAGACACACGGGGACAAACAATCAGATAAAAAGATGATCCGACAGCACTTTCTTTGGGCTGCAGGGACTGCATTTACGAAAAAGCAACATGTCGCATTAAGAGTTAAGTAAGGTGGAGAGAAAAGACAGAGCTTCACTTCCCATTTTGTTACAATGTAGAGAAACAAAAACATCTGATATGAGAACAACTGATGTTCTGAATCAAATAAGACAGAGATGGATTGAGACATTTGTGCGTCTCCACGGAACACAGTTTCCCAAAGGAATGAATAAAAGATAGGATTTAAGGAACTTTATGGTCTGAATTTTTCTGAATTGTTCTGCTTGATACGAAGGCCTTTTAAAAAGCTCGAGCATCAGACTTCTGCAGGGTTAATTTAATTAAATCCTCTGCCAGATACCACCCAGTGAGATGTAAAAAGATGTTAAAATTTGCAGACTTATTAAAATATCTCCTTTCGATTTCAGTTGCGGGCGCCCTCGCTTCATTAAACAGTGACTCCAATAACATTCAGCCCTCATTACTGAAAGGACAGACCTAAGGATCACTTAATGAGAGGCTGCTGCTTAATCCACAGAGGAACATGATGGGAAATTTTTGTCTTCGGTGGGCGAACAACTTACACCGGTGACGTATCGTGGTCGGAACTGAATTGTGCCAAACAGCCCCAAGATGACGATAATGATGTGAAAGAAGTTGGTCAGGATGGGAGCCCACTGGTATCCCAGGAAGTCTATCACCTGACGCTCCAGTACACTGACCTAAAGGAGGAGACAAAGAGGACAAGCAACATTTTATTTACAGGGATTTATAGTTGTCACACAAAAGGAGGACGAAAAAACTGTCCATATTTTGGTTGTTTGATTTGAAGTTTAATGTCAAGACTTCTTCCTGATGAAGAAGCACCAAGTCCTTGAACATGAGACATGAGAACAGTCTGAGGAATAAACTTCACATACAAGCAATTGCTAAACAGGATTTAAAATAAAAAGCGACAAAGATAGAATTGAAAGATGTCTGTGTGTTTAATTAAGAAATGAAGAGGCATCAATAGATTTTAACACACTAGAGCCAGAGAAAGCCTTCAGATGACACACTAAAGCTAAGTTCACCCCGGGCATGTGATGCACGTTCAAGGACGGGCTAAACGCGCATTCCTGTTAGTGCATATAGCCCATGGTTTTCACACTGAACGATCAGGTAGGGGTCTCTCCTTCTTTTTTCTTTTGTTACTGTCCATGAACTGCAGTTGAAAGAGGCTTGATGCGAACTGTTGAAGAGGTGCAAATCTCCCAAATCTTGCTCCAGGCTTTTGTTTTTCACAGCTCTATTCCAATATATGAAATGATAGTCAATGATAGTCAAATAGTCCATGACTTGGTGTCATGGAATTCCATCCGGGCAGAAACGGAAAATATTAATTTCTCTTTCATAATCAATTTTCTAACGGTTGAATTGAAGGGGATGCCATCCATCTGTCACTACCAAATGCAAGTTCCTAGTTGGTCAAAGTTCGACCTAGTTTAACTTTCACTTTGGACGTAGAACTCAAAAACGGTCCTAGACATTTGCATGGCTACACATGAATGCGATATTTTTAAACATGTGGATTTACATATACTTTTCATTGAGAGTGGTCACTTGAATGTGCATTGCCTAAGGCCTTGTGAACGTAGTTCAAACATTTTTTGTAAACACAATAAAACCAGGTGCAGTTCACCAAGTAGCCCCTTGGGGTCTACTGTTCCAGTCTGTTACTAATCACTCCAATTAAAAATGGTGCATCATAAAAAAAAAAAATACTGTGTTTAGACTGGTTATCAAAACTTTATGTCCACATGGTAAAATGTACACATACATTCAGAATTATTTTGTATAGCACTGTGCAACATTTGCACAAATCTTCTCAGATTTTCACATTGTCATGTGATCCTTCAATCCTCAGGTACACAATGGCCTTAACGCTGTGTTCCGACAACTTTCTAACAAGAACTTTCATCCAACTAGGCCTGTTTGAAATGGAAAACAAGCGAGATTCCTTAGAACTGTTAAGTTTGTGATCTGTGTTTGGAGACACACACATAAATGGGGAAAAGTGAAAAGAAAAAGTAATTCATTTAGCTTTGACAAGGCATTTAGCTGCAGATGCAACTGGGACAGCCACATATTCATAAGTGTCCGTCTCTTGTTTGCTGGTAAGAGAACGTTTCAGTGGCTTCATAGAAAAAGTATTTAGTGAATGAGGATGAATGACGGAGGTTTTAGTGCACAACTTTTGACATCTTATGGACTTTGCACACAAAAAAAGCATTTTTTGCTTGTCAGATAAAAATAAACAAAAATTTTTGATGATTTGTTGTACTTTAAATGAGTGATATTTATGTGAAGCTTCCATTGTTGCTGTATCGCTTTTAAATAAAGCTAAAGAAACGATTCAAAATGACAAAATGTTTCAAATGTATTTTCCGGGAAAGTTTTTTTTTCAGCCATTGACTGTCATCACTTACATCTGGCTCCAACGAAATTAAGTCAATTTAGTCGCCATTTTTTTTTTCTGATATGGATGTCGCCATGTTGGAACTAGAAATCATCAGTATCAGTAATTAGTTTGAGTCTGTCTCTATGGCAAACGCCATGGCCAATCAGGAGTGAGCTTGTTGGAGGTCCACACCCCTACCACTTGAAAGCGAGCTTAGGAAAAGCTGTCAAACATTTGTAAAGTTCAACGTGAAACCACATCCTTTTATTGAGGCATCAGTTTATAACTTGGATAACTTGCAATAGAAAAGTGTCAATAAAAAATGATATAATGACTGAGTAATAGAAGTTTGTTTCTATGGGGTTTTGCCTTCTGGGAACCAGTAGGTACTTCCTGTTTGGAACACCTGGGGGGAAGGAATCACTCAGTCCAGTTCTCATATACAATCAGTGGTTTATAGTGATACAAATTCCTTTTCCATTACTTTCCTTGAGCTCCCTTAAGCCTACTTTTCTTTAAATTGAGCATTTTTGTTGATTTCTCCTTAAAACCCGCCCCACCACGGTAATTAACTCTTGAAAGGGTCTGTGGAGACTATTAATCTGAATTTGTCATAACTCACAAACACTTTATCATAATGAAGTAACCTGCAATTAGTTATACACACACTGCTGTTAATCTTGCAGGGCCAAGTGTGTGTTTGAGCTTATTATCATTCAATCACTGGAGTCTCATGCTGAGATAGTTAATGAAGTTGGCGCAGCATATAATGCGGTGCTGCTAAATATACTAATACACAGACACATTGAGTGCAAGCAGGCCAGAAAGAAAAGAATGGTTTTTAAAAGGGGGTAGACAATTCAGAAGCTACACTTTTTTTTTGTTGTTGCTGCGGCATGATCTCAGCTTGAAGTGTTAAAGAGTCAGCAGCCCATATAAAGGTCCAACTTTCATCCCCACGATCTTTTCACACCCAGACGCAGAAAAAAAAATCTTGCATGGATGAGTTTATGGTGTCCCGATGTGCAGCCATATGGCAGCGCTGCAACTACAGAGTCAGAGGCACACAGAAAATCCCATCTTGACAAACAGAAAATCCAACAAATTTTAGGTGAGAATTGGAAAACGAAGCAGAGAAGGACAAATGAATGAGTGAGGGGGAGTGATATATGCCCTCCCACTCCTTTTTGTGTGTGCTTCCATGTCAGGGCAGGTCTGCGACGTTAGCACTTGACAGCACCTGCTGTTATTGGACACACTGGGCTCAGCTGGCACCACAATGTGTTAGTGAGTGTTTGTGTAAATGTGTGTGTCGGAAAGAGGTAACTCCTTTTGTTCCACTCTCTTATTTTCTTTGCCTCCCTTGCAAATTTCCGTCATTGTGTAACGCAGAAGTGTGTCATCTCGTTGACAATCACATACCACTGCAATTGTATACCTCCTTTACAAGTGTGGACGCACACCCATACATAAGCCATTATAGGAAGTCAGAGGCCCCATCAGGCCCTTGGGGGGCCCTCCTTCACTGCCAATAATATGAACACTCCTCACCCCAGCTGCTGCACACAGACACCCTCCCCTTAGAAACACACTCAATAAGTTGCACAAAAGCGTGTTTTAGGGGAGTTTCAAGGAAAACAAGTTACCACACTTGAATGAAATTAGTCAAGCTATGCATTAATTGTTTGTGGGTTTGTTTCCCTGACCTGGGTTGGTATAGAAACCAGTAAAAATCCAGGTTTAATTCCAGGCCATCTGTTCTTTTGTCCTGCAATCGCCTTTTCATGTGAAATTATTACATGGCTCAGCTGCAGAACAACATCAGCTGTCTTGAAGTCTTCTTTGAAATCTAGTCCTCTTGACAGACAAAAGACCAAAACACGCACACACATCCCATTCCCTACTCCCAGCATCCCTTGCACCCATCAAACGGCAGAAGAACCCCCTCAGAAGGTCTTGAATCTCCCTGGCTTTTCAACAACTTTGACTCTGCAGGGACAGATATGGATAGGGTGTGCTGAGAGCACAGAAGCAGATGTTAGTAGATATAGTATTTGGAAGGTGCCTGATGAAAGATTCGGCAGCGTACGGGTGGAGCTTTAAGCTGCCTTGCCGGCTCCTGTGGGATCGGCTGCGACAGGCTCTGAAGCTGCAAAGAGATGTTTCATTTGATGCTCGCGCTGCCTGTTTGGACACTGGTACGCTTGCATTCAGGTTACTGCGGCACTTCAGACATTAACTGTAAAAGCAACAAAAAAATTGTGTTTGCTTTGACTAAATCGTTTGGAATCTTTTTTTAAAACTCTTCTTTCTTTATTATAGCTGACAAAATACATGAAAAAATTTGAGAAGACCTTTTTGACAACCTGATGAACCCAAACCACACAGGGACAGAAAATGTTTATTATTCTTTTATCTTTGTTATTCTACTATCTATTACTGTCTTTTTTTGTGGACTATTTGGTACTTTTTGTGCATATTTAAATTTAAAGCTAAATCTTAAACTCTGGTAAAGCTTTTGAAACCACTTTAAAATTACCCACTTGATACATTTTAATAAAAACTGTGATTGTGGTTTTTAACATGTTTTTGTGGTATTTTTATGTTGATGGAGGACATATGGAAAGAGAATTAAGGTCAGAATTGCATTTGTGAGTATTTCTTTATTCGAATAGTTGTAAATCTGGACCAGATGAAAAATTTCTGTTTTAAAAAGATGGTATTAGTGAAATAGAAAAATACACTGGGTGGGCCACAAGCTCGCTGCTCTGCTTAATTCTGATGCATCCACTTGCAGACAAATAGATCCATGTACGTCTTCGTTTTGTCATCTGAGCTGACATCTGGCTCAAAACTGTACAGCTGGATAGCTCAAATATTCCTCGCCATATTTGTTGCACTGCTAATGTTGGGTTGGGGTTGTGAGGGGCTGTAAACGAGTGGGAAAGAGCACAAAATGATAGCTCTGAGTTAAAGGGGGACGGAAATGGGGGGAGGGATTGCTCCGCACTAACAGTCCCGCCCACAACTTAGAGGCAAGATTCTGGCGAATGATTTGAATTAGTGAGCACTAACCACTGTAAAGTGATGTACATTATTCTCATTTAACATAGATAACAAATAAAAAATCAGTTGTTTACCTTTTATGACGAAAACAAATCTTACATTGTTTTATCATGTTTGCCCCCTAAATTCTGCCTTTTCAGAGAAAATTCTGTCAAAAAGTATCTTAAAACGACAAAAACTCCTGTTTTTAATGTGAATTCCTCTGTTTTGTGTGTGCTGTTATGAGCCATAAATGCATTAAACTCGCTTTTGTTTGCAGCTCATGCCTAGTGATGTGATTTCTTTATATGTAGATCATGTTTTTTCTAACTTTCAACCAATATCCTCAATGCTTTCCTTTGTTTTTTTGGACCTACAAACCCATGTTTGGAAATGTTTTGTTTCACTCTACAACCCTTTCTGAATGCAGCAGAGATGGAGCTACTGATGAACTGAGATGTACAGACTAGCAGCTGATGAAAGGGACAGCAGAGAGTGCCTTCATGGGCTTTGGGAAAAGATTCTGTTCTGTATGATGATAAAGCATTGAAGTTTATCAAAGACCTTCCATTGCTCCATACGGTAAGCCGCTGTGTGACCATTACGAGACACTCACTACAGAGCCTCTTTTATCACGAATAGAGGAAAAAATAAAACTCAAAGATTGAGGCGGGGGATGAGACGGCATAGAAATTTAGGATGAGGGGAAAGATGAAGACAGGAAATGGAGTTATTAAGTAAAAGAAATGAATTGATACCTAGATATCCTTTCTCCTCTTTTTCTTCTCTGGATAATCCATCCAAACTCTAATTTTCTCCCATCGGCTTTCCTTATAAGATCATCTTTTCTACTTCCCCTCATCTTTTGCATATTTAATATGCATTCATCCGTTACCAGATATGTTTTGACACAAACCAGAAAATTACCTGATCTGCCTCATTAATTTTTTACAAAGTTTTCCATCTTTCTCCTTTCATTGTACCTCTTTTGTCTCCATTGCCACACATCTTTCTTTACCTTTTTGGGTTTTTTTGTCTAACTCTTCCTCTCCTGTGTTCATCCTCGCCTCTGCTGCACTTTGGCTAAGAAATTTTCTCCTGGTGGTATTACCTTTTATAAAAAACAAAAACCTGCTGATCAAATTCAAACTTGATGATGAAGAGAAAGCGAGGGATGAAGACCGGGATCATAGATCAGATAGGAAGGGATGAAGCAATGAAAAAGTGAGCAGAGAAGGTAAAAAAAAAAAGTACACCCCAACAGGCTTTATGAGTCACACAGAGAAAGTCACGGCTGGGCAGCAGCATCCCAACAAATCAGAAGTGAATATGTGCCCTTTTGCCTCCAGGGCTTTCCAACTGAAACTTTATGTTATTTTTCTGTTTCTATAATCATCATTTACTTGCAATAAAACTCCAGCAATGCTGGCTTACTATTAACTTAATTAAAACTGCCTGCACAAGATCCCACAGTGTGCAGCAAAAGCAATCCCCTATCGATTTGGTTCATGAGAGGATCAATTCATCTCCATTGGAGGCTATTAGGGACTATTTGTGACTACTTAGGCTCCTCTCACAGAACAGAGAGGACAGCAGGGAAGACGGGCCGAGCCGAGCAAAAGAAAAAAGATGAAAGGAGGAAAGAGATGAGAAAGAAAAGACTGCAGAAGAGGGGGCTGAGGCACAAAGTGAGGAAGAGCGGTGATGGAATGACAGTGACTATCACATGTGAAAATCTCTCCATTAAATCTCCAATTTCCCTCCTCCAATCCCAGCTCACTTATCGTCATCACAACCATTCAATCATATTTGTAATACCCATAATTCCCCTCGTCACTCAGCTTTACTCAGACAACGACAACAAACGCAGACTCCCACTTCAATTACAGTTACAGCCAGATATCTTTACCTAAACTTCAGTGCCATATACAATTTTAAAATGAGACTTTAGAGCTTTTATTCATGATAAAAATGTAGTTTATTGCATTACTTGATACATAATAAAGCAGGATATTAAAGCAAGAGTAATAGCAGCCCAATATGAGAATTGATGGCTCTGAAATTAGTAGCTACTCTTCGAAGAGGCATTATTACTCAAGTCACACAAACTACAATAAATAAAAATATGCTTTAGGTTCAGTTTTTGCAGCTAAATTTGTTTTATTGCTTCCAGCAAAGATGCTGAGGACACATACTAGGAATTGTGAGCTGCAGGTGGTGTGAAGCCCAGAAGACAGCAAAGCATTGCTGAAACGCTTACAAAAAGAAAAGGGAAAAAAGCCGCATTTAAAGTCCAGCATGCTGGATTCTTACCAACGCACCACAAATACAGTGATGTGCTAACAACTACACTTTAATCTGTGCGTGCTTTGCCTAAAAAAATATGCAGCGAAGAGGGGAAAGTCAATTCTAAAACTAATTTCTTCATAACAAGAAGAAAGTGGAGCAAAATAGTTTTTATTACTTAAATATGTGTTAAGGAGCTCAGCAAGTGTGTGTAATCACAGGTAGCAAGCAGTCACTTTAGGAAACTAAATTAAGAACCAATATAAAAAGTAACTTGGTGACTGCTAAGAGATGTTGTTTCACTCTTTTCCAATCTCTAAATGTTTTGATTATGTTTAGAGTTTTGTGTTTTTTGAGGAGGCACCAGGAAGGAAAGAATGAAAAAGCCAATAAAACTGTACTCAGTCTATATTATTATCTTTATATATAAAATGAAAATATATAGCTTTCTTTTTTTAGCAATAATAGTATGGCTAACTTACCTCAACCCCCATATTTAGTAAATTCTGCTTGTGACTGAATAAAAAAAGTGTTAAGACTAAACTTTCAATAAACATGGAAGATGGTTATCTTTCTTTTTTTAGATACTTGGAAGTAAACACATCCAAAATCCTGCATGTTCTTCATCATGAGGTGGAGAATATTCTCACACCATTCAACAGAGTGATCAGTTTTCAGAACCCATCAGTGATAAACCTCTCACCGCCATTTGAAGTATTTTTCAGAGATGACAGCACTCTGAGTTTTTTTTTGGAAAGTCTTGATTATTCAAGGTGAATAGAAATTGGGAAAAGTGCGTTACCCAGACTTGCTAATGTGTCGCTGACCACCTTTTCAAACCTGCACAATCTTCAACCTCACAGACTGTGGCGTGTCTGTCAGGCAGTCAAAAATCCTCGTCGCTCTCCAGTGACGTCCGCAGATATTGAGCACCTTGTTGAGTGGACTGTGGACTGTTGAGAAACTGAAGAAAATCATTTTTACATGGTTTGACCAGATTAAAGTTGACTCTATAATTTGGGTAGATTTTGACAAACTAAAGCAGCCTCTAAGAATCGTGAATTGTAATATTTGAGGAGAGTTTTTTGTTTTTTAATCTGTTTTTTCAGCTGCGGTACTTGGCTTTGATATATTTCCAACGCCATCGGGGGGATAACAAAGCACTTGACAATAAATAGAGAGATAAAAGGAAGATTACAAATTGAGAAAATGAAAAACAAAAATATAAAAGCAACAGCATAAAACACAAAAGGTAGTAAAGCTTTAGTCATAACGTCTCTTATGGGTGGATATGGACTGTCTCCAAGTGAAAAAAGGGCAAATTTGTACAAGGATGGTAGACAACAATAAGGCCAAAATGTTCAAGTATGTCTTTTTCTGAAGGCATGCAGGTGTCAGGTTGTAGAGAAACAACACATAAGAGTATGTAGGTGAGACGCAGGCATGACATATAGATTTATCTTTTGTTTTTACCCCCCTGAACACTTCACACAGCACAGGAAGTCTATTAGTGCTATCCAAGGGAAAGGTGCACACTCCTCGCACGTCCCTTGTGCTCAGCCTGGATGTTAGAAATGAGGAAATAAGACAATCGTGTCGTGTGTGAGAGCGTCCTATAGGTACTTATATCACCTGCACATCCCATGTGTGCAGCATTGCACGCGATCACCCAGGAGTCAATGCACGCACTTCACTAATGACTGGAGTGCTCTGTAAAGGGTGACTTCCGACAGAATCAACCGTACGTCATTGGTGCATGTAACTTACATTACCGTTACAAATATTTCACGACACAGTTACACACTCACACGTAGTACGACAACGCTACGTTCCATTTTCATGAGGTGGTTATATGGGTCTCAAGGGAAGTGCAGGACACACCTGCGCTCCTCTTTAGATGCAGCCCCTTCACTCTACAACCGGACAACCCAAAAACCTGCAGTGCCTGTACGGGGATTGAATGCGCCTTATAATTTGATGTGCCTTTATAAGACATAAGTTCAAAAATAGACTATTCATTAATGGTACAGCTTATAATCTGGTGTTCCATATAGTGTGGGAGATAATATATTATAATAATAAGATGCCACCAACTCTATAAAGCTTTCTAAGAAGATAAGTCTTTATTTAACCTTTGGGCAATCCCTGGACATTTATACTGTACTCACTGATTTTACAAATGTTTGAATATCTAGTCACACGAGTAAATCCAAGTTCAGATGGTGTATGTTCGATTCATCTGGTTTCGACGTTTGTTACCGTGTCATAATGCCACTTTATATACATCATACTTTCACGGTGGCCAAGAGAATGACAGAGGCAAACTTAGTAACACTGAGTATCCAGATGTTTCGCGTGGAACTACCACGATGAATCAAGATGGCAGAGTGTTAATGAAAGCCGTGCTTAGAGAGAAGCTCTCACATGCTGGTATTATGGTCACTCATCTTTATACCAGCGCTCTAGACAGACTATTTAGAAGCACTATGAGAAACTGGCAGATTTTTCTCCCAATTTGCCAAAATAAGCTCCAGCACCTGTGCAGCGTTTTTTAAAGGAATCTGACTGTTCAAATCAGAACTTGGGAATTTCATCCACACCACCACGAATAGTTCAAAAAAATGATTTTGTCTTTTTTTTTTTTATCTTATTCAAATTTAAAGATCCATATGGTCTAATTTTCTCAACTTCTCATCACTTTGGAGTAATTTTTTGCTGACTTTGTGTTTCTTTAAAAGAAGGAGAAATAATGTGGGAGGACAACACAGGAGCATCTCCTGCTTCTCCTTGAAATCCTCCATCATCAGCAGTCAGCAGTCACCAGACTGAGACCAGGCCACTCAAGCAAAGGTAACATAATGGGGCCCAAGAGACAAGCCACAAAGGCAAAAGATGGATTTCAAGAAAAGGTCTCTTATATAATAAAACGTACTACCATGTAATATAGTATTAAATTAACAGATAAAAACAAAGGTTGCTTTGCAATCACACAAAGGAGACCTCAAACAACGCTCAAAAACAGGCAAAGTAATCAGCCGTCTGGAAATAAAGCACCGCTCTTATGTCAAAGCTGATAAACCAGGCCTTGATTCCTGTAGAAACTGTGATCAGTTTTTTTTTGACAGCAAAAGTATGAACGTATGAAGCTAGTATTTTTATGCAGGCCCCCCCTTATCCCAGAAATACAATAACAGACAATCAATCATAATGCTGGGATTTTTGTGAGAGCAAAGTAAAAGTCAGCAGTGTTTAAGCAAAGAAAATGTTAAAAAAGCAAAAGGAGAAAGAAAAGGGGACAAAAAGATAAGAAAAAACAAACAAATAAGCAAATGTGTAATATAAATGAATAAAAAGATTTGTAAGACAGGCTTGTGTTAAAATAAAAAAAATATTTAAGGACCATCGGATCAGGCCTAGGTCCATATTATAAAAACAACAGTAACAATTAATGAGTATAAAGGACATAAATAAGGCTGAGATGTGGTATCCCAACTGTAGTTTTCTTTTTTCTCTAATGTTGCAGATGATTGTAAACACTGTCAGATAAATATTCAAGACTGTCTATCAGTAAAGAATTTTTTTCTTCTATATTTTTGTAGATCTTCAGTAAAATTGAACCAAAAAGATGATGTGCAAGTCATGTGAAGTAACAGATAACTTGAAGAAAACAGTAACAAGTAATCAGTACTTTTTTTTAACTTGTACAACACTGCTGCAAACTACAGAAGTTTATAGTACTCAGGTGATAAAAAGGTTGCTTTAAAAAATGTCTGTAAGGTGTTTATTTTTTATGCTATATAACTGACTGGCATTGTTTCATTAAAAATGTATTGTCATAATCTTTTTGTGTGAAACTATTTCCAAACTGAGTATTTGCAGTGCAGTACAGGTTGTCTTCTGAAAAATAATAAGCTAAGGCTATCATTTTTGAAAGACCTTGATGTGATTAAAACGTAACTCATCTAAAACCGGTGGTTTAAATCAGGAACAAGTTTGACATTGTGCCATTTCTCTGATTGGGTAATATAATGACCAAATACAAAAATGAACTAGGAATGCCAAGAGACCAAAATCAGAATTGACCAATCAGAGAAGGTTTTGACTCTCAGCCTCCTAATTGTCAAAACAACAACTAAATACTTCCTGAAATAAACTGCAGGGAGCACAAAGGAGGGGTGAGTATAAAGTAATGAGTTGTGTTTACACTTTTACTAGCCTACTTTTATGCTGCAGCACACTGAGGCACAAGAGCAGGGCTTTCCAAGGACAGTTCTACTCAAATGCAACGCATTAGTAAGGATTTTTACCATAAATTTAAAGCCACTTAATGTTTCAAACACAGAGAACATAAGAAATGCTACTTTGTACGTAGACAATTAAAATACTTCATTTGTTTTAGATATAAAGTTGACTTTTGACATCATTGTCTATGGGGTAATAATGAAACCATAAGGAGTAACGCATAATGGAGTAGTAGCAGTGATTCTCTGAAGATTCAGTTTGGTGTTCCACAAGGTTTGCTCTTGGGACCACTGCTTTTTATTTTATGCATCAATAATCCATTTAAAGTCTAGTGTTCCTAAAACAACATTGTTTGCTGATGACACACGTTTGGTTTGCAGTGGAGACAGACAGGAAAATCTTCTGGATACGGTAGAAAAGAATTCAATTCAATTCAATTGACTTTTTATATAGCCAATATCAAAACACAGTTGTCTCGACAGGCTTCACACCTAGAATTAGTCATAAAAACGAACAATAGCTAATTGCTAAGCTAAACTAGACAGACTCTGGACATCCTTGCCCTTAGACCTTCCTTCTGGAAAGAAATGAACACCAAAAACTTGGTTTGATTCAACACAATTACTCTAAAATTAAGAAAAACTTTATATATACCACTTTGAAACAGGTCAAATATCACAAATTGATTAAAAAATGTATACATTATGTAGATATGAGAGAAGTGTCTGTCTCAAACAAAATGTTTTAATAGACTAAAACAATAGGCTAAAAAGAACGTAAACTATAAAGCTAATAACCATACAGTTCTCGAACATGTCAAAAGTACCTAAATGTTTAATAATTTATAAATCAAGGTTTTTCCAGCTAAGACAGAGTTCATACACAGAGGAAGGGACTCATCACAGGATAACCTGTAAAGAATGAATGCTAAACTCAGTTTTATGTCACAAGACGGTGAATTTATGGCTTTACTCCAATGACAAAATCAAAACATGTTGCACCTTAAGGGAATTAAAATGCATGTTTTATTTGAGCATCACAACATAAAATATTTTAAAAAAGATACAGCTCTTTTCTGCAACACTACATAAGCAGTTTGCTCATTTCTTATGCTAAATTTTAAAAAGGGATGTCTATGACTCCTGAAGAAAACAGCATGTGCACATTAAAAATGATACACAGAATCAAGTATAAGGTAGGGGAAATATTATAGTACAAAACTGATCAATAAATCACTGTCCGGGTGCTGACAGCTAGTGAGTCTTGCTTTAAATCAAACCAACAAAACCTTGTTGTCAAAGAGCCTCTGAGTTTAACCTCCACCTTTGGCATGTCCCGCATCCCATCGCACAAAGAGCATCAGGGTTATTTATAGCGATGACATCTAAATGTTAATGCATTCGCATGCACAAAGATCAGAAGTGAACAAGCTGCAAAAACAACAACACAAATGCAGGCAGCCTCACACACAGATGGAGGACGCTCTCTTTCTCTGAATATCAATCAGGTATGATTAGCCTGCCTCACCACAAGAACATGTGCGTACACACATTGTGCGCACTGGACTGTGCGCTGATACCTTGTTGAATGTGTCATTAGTGATAATTGCTGGTTGCAGCGCTGGCTCTTTAAAGTCATTTACAATGAATGATCAACTGATTATCATTAATATTATACACATAATTTCCCTCTTGTCCTGCTTCTCTTGTGTGTTTTTGTTTCCCTCCACCTCTGGGCTCTTTTCGCTGATATTATCTGTGTTTTACTGTATGAATCAAACTTTTCAGATATGGCTATTACCGTTATTCGGGGCTTGTCCGTGTACACAACTTTCAAAAACTCTTCCTCCATTTGACTGCCATTTTTAAATCTCAGCAAAGACAGTGACGTCAGTGGATAGAAGGAGGAATAAAAAGTTTAAAGCCCAATGAAAATGTCAAAAAAGTTGGATTTAGCTGGAATACTCTTCAAGACAGTAAATGTCATATATGTTTGAAGCATTCTATGACAGATTCTAAAGCAGTTTGTGTTAACAGATTGTTACATCCTGTGGTTTTATGATAATTAATTTCCTGGGAAGTGAATATTCAAAGATGCTTCAACCAGATGTGGGGACTAATACGATTTGTGCAAAAGCTTGCTGCTTTTTCTTTACCTAACAACATCAGACTCAACTGCTTATTGCTTTTTTTCCCCTCCCATCTTCTGTATCTCCTCTTACCCAGCTCTCCTCCTTTATCCTTTCTCTCTCTTGTTATTTTAGCGATTACCTTTGTTCTTCCTAATCCAACCTTCTCTTTTTCTCCTTCGTTCCTTCAGCTTTCAACCATCTATTTTCCATTATCTGCCCTTCCTTTTTTCTCTTCCTCTCTTCCCGCACCTTTATCTTCCTCCCTCTCGTAATCAGTTTCTGTGTCACTATTTGAGAGGCGCACGCTCGCGCAGCAGCGTGCTTCCTCAGTCAGTCTGTAAATGAATTATCAACCCAACAATGATTTTCCATTCGTACACTCTTATATCTTAATGGCCGATCTATACAGGCAATGCTTTTATGGGAATAATGTGTGTGTTTGTGTGCGTGTGTTCTAATAGGCTGGACAGCTAGATGATAAAGTTGAAGTACTGGGAGGAACCTCAATCGTACCCAGGGGCTTGTTGTGTGTGTGTGTGTTAAGTGTCTGCATGTTAAATGTCTGTGCTTTTTGTCGAGTGTTTGCTCACGAGCGGCGTGGTGGTGGTAAATGCAGTGTGTGTCGAGAGGGGTTCGCGTTGCAGAATGTGTGCAAGTGTGTGCGGGAAAGAGAAAAATTGTGGAAATCACACCAGATAAACCCACAGATGGATGCCCAGCGGGTCGAGAAACATTAAGAGTGCACAAACACATTAACACACACATACACACACAGAATGGTAAGCAGATACTGGCCTCTCCCTCTTTCCGAACAACCACATGGGAGCCGAATGAAATCAACCACATTATTGGTGGTTGTGGTGTGTGCATGTGTGTCTCAGTAGAAAGCATCCGAGTGAGTGTGTGTGTGTGTTGAGTAATTGGTGTCTTTGGTAAAAGAGATCTCTTTAAGGAAATAAATGATCTAAAATTGGATTCGTATGCAAGTTTGTTGTATCATATATCTGCCTGGAGTGTGGAAACCAGGAACACTTTTCCCGGCAGACGCAGCTCTCTAAACTATTCCAGCTCTCTTAATAAATCAGGAGACCGTAGTTGAGTGTGGTCCATTTAGTTTGGTTATGAGCCAAAACCAAATTAACTTTGCGTCCCGGCCTGAATGTGAGGCAGAACCTGTGGCATTGTGGCAAACAATGAAATCCCAGCTTTCTTTTGTCGCTATTCATGTAGATTATATTGTGTACACAAAATAGCTTAAAGTATGACAGGTGCTGTATTTATTCTTGCTGACGTTAGAAAATAAATTTGTGGATACATTTGAATAATTTATACTCTTAGAATAGAATCGAAGCAGTGTTTTTATTTTTTTTAAGCATTTTATTATCGTAAAAGTACATCCAATAAAATGGCGTGTACCTGTACAGTGCTTTACTACTTTCTTAGAAGGTCCAAAGCGCTTTACAGTCACAGTCCCAATCACCCCTCCACACACACACAGTCACACACTGATGGCGGTTCAGTGTGTTGCCCAGGGACACTTCAACACAAGGGAGGGCAGGATGGGAGCCTTAACCTCCATCTTCCAATAAGATGATGACCGCTCTACCTGTGTGCCTAGGATCAGGTATCGACAATGATTTCCAGGATCGATTCGATCCACCAGAGCCTTCGATTCTTTCAATCCACTCGAATCGATTCGATTCAATTCAATTTTGAATTTACAGCGTGTACACATTTAGACATTTTTGCATAGAAATACAATAATATTCTATATATTTTTTGAAGATACTGTAAAATGTGATCGTAAAATAATAAACCAATGAGACTTTTTAACACCATACGGTGTTATATGAGTTCTCAAACGTAGAAGCTTCAACATAAATATGTCGGTCATTATGATTTGCCTCTCCTGGAGGGCATTTCAGGTTGGCCACTAGGTGGAGCTTGTGCTATAGCATTACACTTTATTTCAGAAGATTGAGCAAAAAACTGTGCCTTAGACCACAAATGGTTACTATAAAAAATGTTCATGCCTGTGAGTATATAAAGCTTTTCATTTAAGCAGCTATATGTGTTTAGGTCGCACAAGGGTTAGCATCACTTTTGCTGCTGTTTAGTGTGAGGTTACCGGAAAAGGAAAGACATACATGATCTCTACTGTTATAAATCAATATTTGATGCATTAAGCTTGGCTTGATTCCGATCAATAAATCTATTTCATCAACCCAGTGCTATCTGCACCACAGCTGCCCCGAGAGTCAAAACCAGAGACATAAAAATTGATGGGAAGTTCTCCATTTATAAAACAAAAAAATCCATAATGAGTTTGCACTTTTTGATCCAACAAAAAACAGTTATCAAACAGTTTGGGATAAAAATAGAAACATTTATATAATATCAGGCTGACATTTGGGTGTTTGGAGCAATCCAACAGGCAAATTCTTGCTTTCCAAATCAACTACAGTTGCTAAAAAAGAAGTTCTCCTCAGTTATGATCAATTTGTGAAGTTTAGGGTGTGATAAAACACAAAAAAGCAATCCAATATTGATTTTCAACACTTTCTATTTTATCAAAGCTTCCTCTTCTGAAACTCTAAGCACCAGGCAAACTCATCAGCAGATTGTGCAGTGCACATCTTTCCTCTAAGAAGGAGCACTTGCTCATTGCTTACTGGGGTTTTGGTAAGAAGCCTGGTGCTTTAAAGGCAAAGAGCTGAATTACATTGGTTTCAATTGAGATTAGGTCAGGCTGTGCCAAATTTTAGCACCTTGGAAAGCGTTTGTGTAAAAGATTTAAGTGCTTATGAAAGTAAGACTAAGCCCAGCAGCTTGAAAATGTTCAGCACAGTGAAGAAATTGTGGATATACTTTACAAAGATTGGCTCAGACAGCCTGATAAGAAAAGTAATATGTTTGAGTTGGGACTTGCCCTTCCACCTGAACATTAATGGGGCTCCACATAAAGACTTAGTCAAAAGTGCCCTTACGGGTGGATATGGGATGTCTGTGGGTGAGAAAATTGGCAAACCTGTATAGGGCAATCAATTTCAAGATTTGTAGACCACTGGGGGGTTGTAGTGAATACTTAGACATGTATAGGTAAGTAAGGATGAAGTAGGTGAGATGAAGGCACGGATGTTTTATTTTTTTAACCGCCTCTAGAACCTGCACAGGACCAATAGGCTCATTGGTGCTGTTTAAGTGATAAGTGCGTGCCCCCTGCTTGCAGCCCAACTGTTAGGCTGTAGTTTATGTGGACATCCTTTGGACACTGTGCAGCAATTGCCAGGAAGAACCAGTGCATGCACCTCACTAATGTCAAGAGTGTGGCATAAAGGCACATAGCATTACCCGTACATCATTAGTGCATGTAACTTACATTATCATTGCAAAAACTTCCCGATACACTGAACACACCATAGAACACACCATGGCCGTACGATACACGAACGACAATGGTGTGTTTTATTGTCACGACGTCCCTTCAGATGGCTGCATAAACCTCAAGTGAACTGCAAGACAGACCTGCATTCCGACCTCTGCCCTCAAAGGGCCAGACAACCTGAAACCAACACCCATATCAGCCAATCCCAGTGCAGTGACTTTCTGCTTTATGTATTATCTTATTTGATCATAATATGTGCAAATATCTCCCACTTCTTTTAAAATGCCATAAAAATACATCACTATGCCTTTTTATTCCTATACATCTTCTAAACCTCTATATAGTCTTCATCTCTTTAAGTTCCCTCCTTGGCTGAGGTTGAGAAACATTTTTTCTTCCTTTCCATCAAGAGCATTCTTCACTTTCTGACCCCCCCTCCACACACACACACACAAGCCTATCCCTCTTTGCAACATCCTAACTTGTCCTTCATTGCTTTTCTTCCTCCTTTAGACCTACATTATGGCCCGTGCGCTCTGGTTTCCAACAGCAACGCACAAAAATCGCACATAGACAGACACCATTATCACCTTCCTGCACATGCTCACTCTAACAGATGCAAGCAGACAGACACTTTGGCACTGTAATCAGCCCCACATGTGCACACGTGCACACAAACCTCAGCGCCCTGTCAGTCGTGCACACGTTGGTGCGCATACACTCCGATCTAATCATGCTGAGTGCTGAGAGTGTAGTGCAAAGGTGCGAGAGCTCTCAGTGCTCCTGCCTGCCATCAATCATAAAATCCTTTCTGGGGATTGGACAGCTGACAGTGTCGGCATTACGCTTCATCTCCCTTTATTTCAATCAATCACCCTCTCTGCTGCAAAAGGCCCACAGATTGCCAAATGATATTGGTTTGCTTTCATCAGGCTTGGTGAGTGATTAGGCCGGATTCAGAGGAACTATTCCTCCTAAGAAGGGTTGCAGTTTGTTGGTTTTTGAGTTTTTGTCTTAGTAAAATTGCCATGGTCAGGAGATGTCTGCTCCAAGTATCAGTATGCCTCAATTCACAGTTTTTGGGCCCATGCTGTAGGGAAACTTTCATCAGTGTTCAGCTCGGCTGGGTAGCTCGGTTGGTAAGGTAAAGGGCTACAACGCAGGAATCCAGGGTTCGATTCCCAGAGGGGAATAAGCAATGGTACTGGGGGCAATTACCATATCAATGGCGAGCAATTCACATCACCTAGTGAGGGGTCTAGGGCAAGACCCCTAACTGCAGCTCGCCTGCTGCTCACCGCTCCCCCAGGGGATGGGTCAAATGCGGAGAACAAATTTTGCACACCTAGGTGTGTGACAGAAAGTAGCACTTTCTTTCTTTCTTTTCAAAACCAAGCTGCCCCGTTGTGAGAGACCCAAGTTCCTTAAAATAGGGATGATCAAACAGGTGGTCATCTCAAGAAGACCATTACTTCAGTCTGTCAGCTCTTTGACACCATAAGTCATCCAGCAAAGTTTTGTGAGGAATCCAACTTGCATTGCCTCTCCACTGGTGTTCCGCAAGGTTCTGTTCTCAGCCTTCTTCTCTTCTCCTACCTTATCTATACTATTTCTAAGCTCATAAGTCTCAGCTCTTCTCTTGCTTTTTCTACATGACTGCCATCATAAATCTCTGCTTGTCTCGCATTTTTTGCTTGAGTGTAAAAAAAAACATTTCTTTGAACTTCATCTCTCAAATTCAGAAATCCAGCTGGCCCTTCCATACAATACAGCTTCTTGGTCAATTTGGGATCTTCTATGATCGTTTTGGCAAAGTCTGTGATAAATTTGGGGTCTATCATTGACAAGCATCTTAACTTCAAAGAAAATATCTCTAACTTCACAGGCATGCTGATCTTCATGCTGCTCTCTATAACATCAGGGAGTCTAAAAGCTTCTTTTTGGTTTACCCAACTCCCATGTATGCTTCTGCTTCATTAATGCAACGCTCCTGGAGAATCCGGCTCCTACAGATGCCACCACCATTTGAATCTCTACACTAGCTTTCTGTGGTTGTCTTGACTCCTATCTACAAGGTACATATTCAAAAGCACCATCCTACTCAAACACCATTTGCTCAGCCAATGAACAGTGACTGGTGATTTCTGCACCACGCAGCAATGAACCACAAGCTAAACTCTTGAGCTCTGTGATCTCACAGTTGTGGAATGAGATATCATACTTTATTCCTTGATATTTCTTGTAGTTGAAATATTTTTCTTACAGTGCTTATGTTGGAACTGGTTGACTCTTGAGTCCTTTTATGCTTGATGTGCATCTCATTTGTTGGTTGCTTTGGATAAAAGTATCTAGTCAATGGCTGAATGTAAGAGTAAAAGTAGGTTCTTAAATCTAAGACGGAAAAAGGAATAATGTAAATGCTTGTGACAAATCTGTGGTAGATGCAATCCTGGAGATGTATAAACACCATGTATCTTGGTTAATTCTTAGTTTTAGTTTTTTACATTTCTTGCTAAAGCTTTGATACTTGGTTTAAAGGAAAGATTTAAAAAAATACTATATATCGTCTCAACTAGGAGTAGAAAACGCTCAACAAAGACATGTCTGGTAGAGTCTCTGTGAGTCACCATTTCAGTACAACAGTGGGACCAACTAAAAAAAAAAAAACAAATAAAGGTGGCACTTTGCATAAGGAGTAGATAGTACCAGAGTAAATGCAAAGGTCCGTATATAATGAAGCAAGTTTAATCAGTTTATACTGGGAATGAGACTAGGAAAAAAAGAAGAATCTACAGAAGCAAAAAAGTAACTCCAGATGAAGATGAAAGTGAAATACAAAGTATGAAGTCCTTTCTGCTCCCACACATCAGCCAATACCTCACATGTTCCTTAAAGGTACCTAAATCTGAAACAAAACTCTCCTTCATTAGTGCCTTCGGGGGGCAGAAGACAAAACAAGGATTCTGAGTGTTCATAAGACACCAAAGCACATCAAGACTGATTCTGCATGTCTGTGTGTCAACGGATATGAATTTATGCCGCGCATGACAGTGGGTGCTCATTTTTGTGTGTCACACAACAAAGAACCAAGTATTATATTTATAGATCAAAATAATGTCTGCTCTTGGAGCGCTGACAGAAGAGCTTGGCAGGCGGCAGCAGAAATGTGACCCACTGCAGATAAGAAAGCTTTTCATGCCACCAAAAGAACATAGGCTACCCATTATCAGAGAAATAAAATTGCAGTGCTTAGTCTCATGTTTTCAAAGCACAAATGTAGTAAAAAAGAATAAATGGTAATGTACATGTCTAATATTCAAGTGTTTTGCAACTATAGAGAAATAACTAAAAAGATCACTTTCAGTTAATTTATGCCTATCTTGTGTAATACTTGAATACAAAACAGCATTGAAGCAAACCACTTGGCCCCCTCAATGAGCACAGCTCAGCTAGATGTAAAGATGCTACCATAGAAGAACGAACTTTGACAATTTCACAGAAACGACACAAGAAGCCATGACGAGAGTCCAACCGGCAAATTGCCAAACTCTGCGCTCAGCTGCAACATCACAGTCAACACCAGATCACATATAATCAAAAGGATCTGCTACCAGCATCCCAGATGCCAGACACACAAGGACACACCCAGAAGGTCTGAATCGCAAGTTTTTTGTGCCAGAGTAGAATCCAAACATGCCCAGAGAGGTATTATTTTCAACCACTATGTTTTCCCAAGAACACTAATGCTATTTTCCAAAAATAAAAAACAATCCTAAATTTAATTTTCCACACCAGCGTGAAGCTGGTTTTGGCCTCATTATGACACGTTTTGATGTAAATGGGTCTAAACTTTAGGCTCTTGTTACTTTGGGGCATTATGCCACTGCTGGGAGGACACTTTTGGGGAACAAAACAAAAAATCGACCTCAAAATTTTATGATAACATTACCTGAAATGGGCAAATGCTGTTCTCAAGCAATGGCAAATTAAAAGAACAATCTTAAAGGTATGTTCTAAGACAAAAACTGCATCCCTTTTTGCTCAAAGATCTTACAGATTTGAAAACATTTAATTGATTGGTCATATGTTTGAAGGTGTGGGGATGTGTGATCCAGTAGGTGTGTTTTTATAGAGTATCTCCAGTTATTTCACAATAGCTTATAAAACAACTAATATTCTTCCTTTGCTTCAAACATTCAGGTACTGTATCTTCTCCAACAATCAACTTAAAAACAGCCGTGTTTTGTTTTGTAGTTTCCACTTATTTATTGCAACAGTGGAAAATGACGTGAATAGAAGAAGGAAACCCAGGGAGAATTTCCGAGAAGCTCTGCATTTCAGCCTCAACTAAAGTGTGACATATCATGGCTGTAATGACCACTGGGACTGTTTTAACTATATGAGACAAAATGTCTCGTTTCCCGCAAATGAACCATCCTTTACACCTCGACCCAATGTCCAAGTTGAGGTCATCTACTTCAAATTCTAATTCTTATTTCCCTCACAAAATAGATATTAAATATTGAGAAAAATGTAGCTCTGTAACTTCTACAATAAACTATCAAACCATTGTATCATCAGCATAAATGTATATACATGTATTGTTAAAAATCCTCATCTTCGGAATAGATATTAAAAAAAGTGTAAGTCAAAACAAAAAGCCTTGTAGAACACCTATGTTAATGATAAAGGTGGAAGGAAGACCTTAAAGCCTAACACTTTTGATCTCAGAGAAAGTTTTGGAAACTAGCCAATACGCCCAAATGTAACCAAGCGAGTCAACATGTTTGGTCCTAAGTGTCAAAGGCTTTCAATAAATCTATAACAGGTGCTACACAGAAAGTTTTTTCTTAAGCCTGATTAACAGAGATGCAAGACGAGTAGAATAAAGTAAGGAATCTTTGATAATTTACATGTTTTTAACGTTTCTCAGCGGAACTCCTCAATAACTTTTTTAATGAAATAAAAACCTAAATTAATTCTTTCTTAAATCTGTCACTACTACCTAACATTGCTTACGATTTCTGTATACATGATAAGAGAAAAATGCTAAAACAGAATGATGAATGCAAATGTCACGTTTAGCTACCAAATATTTAGAAATATTAACTAGTGTTCAAAAAATGCATACCGGTACATTTAAATCATTAAATGACAGCCAATCTTGTCTGCAGAATTGGAAATATGCGATTTTAAGAAGGACCGTAATAAGAGCATCTACTAGCTGGCCTTTTAACATGGATGAAAGTCATTTTGGAAAATAAAATAAAAAACACCAGTCATAAGGACATACAAAACTTGAGGATAAAGGGATAAAAATTAATAAAAACTAGGATGTAACAATGAAAGTATAGGTAAAACCACAAAGTTAAGTAGTTTTTAAAGCATATTTTCTTGTTATATACCTTAGTTTTAGCCCTCTGAATGGTTCCTTTAAATTCCAGATTCAATTGATGATTGAGTGTCGTAGTGATATCTGGTTAGAGCCTCTAATTCAGATTGATCTCATAAAATACTATATTCTGCTCCCCAATGTCTCCCACTGAAACTGCAAACCTGAGCTTTAAATGACTTATTTGTCCACTGATCATCTCTTTAAATTTCTCCCCTTCCATTTTCAGTTTTCATCTTCCGATCCCCTGAATCCCCAGATCATCCCCCACCAGCCTCTTTCCTCGTTCATTCAGCTTCCCCCATCCCACTATTGATCCACGCAAACACTCATCTATCCTCCATCTGTCCAACCATCCCTTCTTCCTGCCCTTCCGCCCTTCTCCCTCAGCTCCTTATCCAAGTCGAAGGGCTTCTCTGGTGAGGCTTAACACGGTCCACAACCTCTGTTGTCCCTGCATGGGAACACACACAAACTGACAACCGCACAAAGACGGATGCAGACGCAAAGACGCACGCAAATTGTTTTCACAGCTCCATGAGCAACTCAAATGGTCCGGGAGTGACAGGGCAGAGCAGTGGAAGGGAGAGTAAAAAAAAGTGAAGAAAAGCTAGATTTAACAATGGTGGAGGGAGAACAAAATGTAGAGCTTCAGTAAATATCAACAAAAATCTTATTTATGTGGCTTATAAGCTGGGTTCTAAACTTCATACTCCAAAAAGAAAACTTCTCCAAGTTCCAACAAAAGCTTTAAAAACAGGAGAAATGAACTGTTGAAATTGAAACCACCCACATCTATATTGATGACTTATAAAAGTTTTAAATAATCCATAAGGCCTTTCTTTGCACAAACACACCGTCATAATTCAAGAGCTTCTTTGATGTAATGAGATCAGAACTGTCTGCACAGGCAAAATATCAGGATTTGCTGCAACAACAGCTGCTTCAATCGGAAGTTCTGGGAGAAAGAAGCAGTTCACCTCCCGGGGTAAAAACAAAACAAAAGGAGCAGCCATGGCAGATGAAATGAAACTGAAAAACAAATCGCTGTCCTTTTGTCTGCTTGTGTGTAAACAATGAAGCAGAGTTGTGCGATGCAACACCGCAGCTCATCCATCAGTACTGATCTGCAACAAGGTCAGCTTCCAGCTCCATCGATAGGCATCTTAGCAAGATCCTGTGCTTGGGGTACCTGATGACCTCTGTTGCTCATCGCCACCTAACGTTTCTGTCACTGCACACCAATGTGAAACCTGCTGCGACTTCCAGAGGTGGGGTGAAGCCTCGGGGGAATAATGAAGGAAGACTGAAAACGCCCTCAGAACGGTGTGAAGACAGGGATCTGCCTGCAATGGCTTTGTCAAACCTATTCACAGCTGCAGTGTGAAATCAAAAGATTTAAACCTTTTTTTTTTAATAGAACCTACTAGTGCTTTTTCGAAGCAAGAAAACCTTTTATGTTTGGTGTTTATTTTACATATCTAGATTAATGTGATTACTGAGGCAAACTAATGTTATTTTATTATTAAAAAAAAAGGAAAAATGCCCTCTGACATGAATTATACATTGAATTTTTTAAATATTTCTTAGATTTATTGTCTCTTTCAGCAAAGAAAAAAAAAGAACATTCCAAAAAAACATATCTTAGATCCTAAAAATCCCCTATTAGAAGAAGGACAAGACAATAATGGGAAAAGTTGTCTGGAAATCCAATCAATACCTTTTCTAAGCAAACCACAGTAAGTAACTTAAAGCCAAGGCTATTTTCTTTTTTTTTTTTTTGCTGGTCTGGACATACAACTCTTTGAAGTCAATAACAAATTATAGATTATAATTTTAATTAAATTAAATTAAATTTAATTAAATTATTTATTTAAATTAAAAACAGGATTTTTATATCTCCAAAACTCTAAAATTGATTTAATTATGGCAACACAATCAAATCAAACTTTATTTATAAAAAGTACTTCTCATACATTGCACGGCTCAGAGTTTTTCAGTTAAAAACAAAAAAGGACAGAAATTAAAATAAAAGCTCAACCCACCCTTTCTCTTCTCCCCTCCATTAGCACATACATCCTATAATCCCCCACACAATGAATACGTATAAAAGTAACTTAACTTTAAACATTACATAGAACATAAATTAAACACAAAATAAAATTAGGTACAGAAAATAATACACGATAAAACTAATACAACTAATAAATAAGCAGATAAGATGATCTTAAAGCAAAATTAAAAAACCTCTATGGTCTCTGCGACTCTGAGGTTCTTCGACAGGCTGTTCCAGAGGCGAGGACTGTAAGTTTTGGTCCTCATCTTAAAAACAACTAAAAGGCCAGATCTGGAAGACCTCAGGGTCGACGAGGGCCCATACTTGAAAAGCAAATCACTTAAATAAGAAGACCCAAGACCATTAAAACATTTATAAATCATTGAAAAGGATCTTAAAATCAATCCTGAAACGCACAGGAAGCCAATGCAAAAAATGGTTGTAATGTGTTCCCACCCCCTGGTCCTCGTCTGTACTCGTGCCGCTGAGTTCTGTAATAATTGTAGGCCTACAATAAATGTTTTAGTTTAAACCAGAGAGCAGGGCATTACAATAATCCAAACTACTGAAAATAAAAGCATGCATCAGCACCTCTGTGCTGACAAGAAAGAGGAAATGTTTTTAAGATGTTAAAAACCTGTCTTAATGACATTTTTAATATGTGGGATAAAATTCAGCTAAGAGTCAAAAAGTATGCTCAGGTTTCTCACACAGTGAGAAAGCTTAAAACTCTGAAGGGTGGTAAGATCATTTCTTTTTTATCTTTGGAAACAATGATTAAAATTTTGTTTTGTCCTGGTTGAGCTGTAAGAAGTTCTCTGCCATCCATGACTTTATGACATAGATGCAATTTAAAAGAGTAAATAGGTTCACGGTCATCAGGAGACACAGTGATGTAAAGCAGCGTATCAAAAGCGTAGCTGTGAAAAGTCAATGCTGTCTCGTGATGACATCCTCAAGTGGCAGCATAGATAATTTAAAAAGTACAGAACCTAAAATCAACCCAATGACAAAATAGTGTTTCTTAACTGGATTGATAGCTGATGACAAAAGCCGGTTGCATGAACCCGTGCTTATGTATGTGCTACAATGACAGGTTTGGTTTTTCAGCCATTCAGACAGGACTTTTTTTAGACCTGAAGATAAAGTTTGAATAAAGGTTCGCTAAAAGGTGTTAAGGAGAATATGGACACATTCCCTCCCTACTCCCTGCTTTAAAAACTAAATAGTGTGGGACTATCTCGTCCCCTGGATTTCTAAAAGCAATTTAAACACTATGTTGTTTTTTTAAACGGCAAACATGACGTTATCAATTTCCTGAAGTAAAAACCTAATAAATATGAGCATTTTATGAAGACTTAGTTTGCTGCACTAATCCACTCTGTTCTTATGATGAAAACGGTGATGGCTTATTAAAAAAAAAAAATGTTTTTTTCCACAAAAATCGTTTAAAGGCAATGCATGGTGGTCTATACTCCCCAATTTACTGAGCCTCGAGAACAGACAACGGTTCGACTCAACAAGAAGAAAAAAAAAATTAAGTACCGGTATTTAAATGTAAATCTTCACTTGGAAAGAAATATTTTGAAAAAAAGCTTTAGCACTTTCTGAATTCACACAAAAACATGAAACTCATTTGGCTAAATTAACTTGATAAATAAATGGACAAAGGGGCAGATGAGGATTTTTTTCTTTCTTTCTTTAAACAAAAAAGGGGGAAAAAAAAGATTTAGTGGGGAGGGCAAAAGAAAGACTTGAACCAAACAGTAATAAACAGAAGGTCGGGGAAAGAATGAAACTGACAAATCAAGTCCTCAAATAGATTAAAGGTAATTATCTAATACAAAGCAGCTGGGTTGATTGGAAAATAAAATAAAATAAACTCTGGTTTCAAAATAAACCAGAGGAGTGAAAAAAAACAAAGGAATAAATGTAACCTTGAGAACAGGATGAAATCATCCAAAGAACAAACTCAGAAAGCATAACATATACAGATATAGCTTCCAAATGAGACGTGCTTGTAGGGTCACATGAGTTTAACAAATTCAGGGTTATAGAACAAAATATATAAGAGGACAAAATCGAAGTGACATTGAAGTACAATCCAACTGGGTATTTTAAAGAAATTTTTAAAAAAGAGCAGAACAAAGGATACATAGTTTTGATCTTTGCAACAGTATAAAACTAATTCTAACAGAATAGGTAATAAAAAATCAAAGTTTAAGAAGAATAAAGTGTTTAAAAAAGAAAAAGGTTATGTGCTAAATTCACGTGATTTCTTTGTTCTTAAAAGAAATGGCGTTTCTGATTGAAGATCTAGCTTAGATAAGTGATGGTTGAGTCTAAGTTTTTTTTTTTCAATAATTGCTGAGGAGCTGAAGTTGAATTGGAATTGAAACTCATGAATCTTTTCAGGCAAATGTTTTTGATTCTTGTGTGATTCAGTGTGATGTGATAATGATGCTTAGTGAAGGATATCTTCTTTCAAAGGTTTGATGTGTTGGAAGTGATTTCAACATGAGGCGGCGTACGGTCGCTGAGACTATATAACAAATAATTCAGCAGTATTAGAGATCAATTTAAAGCCTCTGCTAAGCTGCACAGGAATATAGATTGAGTCAGCTTTTCTAAATCAAAGGACTGAATTTTACTTTTCACTCTCATCCACAGACGGGTTTATTATGTCAGCATGAGGAGACGCAGCCTCCTGGTTTCCTATCAATCCTGCTGAATTGTGAGTTGTCTTCACCAGACTATCCACTGTCAGAGTCAATAGGAAAAACATGTGTTTTCTTCTTGAATCAATGCTGGGGAAGTAATTTACGCTGAACTAACACCCTCATTTTGGCTCTTAAGGATAAATCATGCTTTTAGGTTTTTGGTGCCTAACTAAATCCTTTGAGACAGCAGCATTTCTTAATTATTTTTGGTTGTTGATCTCTTGATTACTGGATTTAAGGGCTGTACAGGGGTGTATTGGTTAGAAATCTCACCTAACAGCGAAAAGGCGCTGGTTCAAATCCCAGCTGGGACCTTTCTGGGTAGAGTTTACATGCTCTCCTTGTGCATGCGTGGGTTTTGTCCAGTTAACTCAGTGGTTCCCAAACTTTTTCTGCAGGGCCCCCCTTTCTGAAAATTAGAATATTTTCGATCCCCCACACTGACACAAACATACAAATCCTTTTTTTCTAAACTCCACCGCGCCTTATAACATGTGGTTAATGAGAAATCGTTCTCTGAACGGTAGAATTCTGTTATCTAAAGCTGAAGGAATCTCTAGATCTGTCTATGTGTCTCTGTCTTTAGAAATGCCAAAACACATCTGTAACCTATTAAACAAAACATTATTTGATTTTATTTGGAGGAAAAAATGTCATTACTTAAGGAAAAATGTTTTGTGTAACACCAGAAAACATGGGGGCATGGATGTGTTAACCTCTGAAACTTTAAACAACTCTTTTAAAATAAAGTGGTTAAGTAATTTATTGAAAGGGGAAGACAATATCTGGAATGCATTTCCCAAATATATATTTGACACAATGAGAGGCATTAAATTCTTGCTAAAATGGAATTGTAAAATTGAAAAATTACCCACAAAACTTTCAAACTTTTACAAACAAGCCCTGCTGGCCTGGAAACTCCTTTATAAACATAATTTTTCTCCAACAACTTGTTGTATTTGGAATAAAAGTAATGTACAATACAAGAATAAATCACTTTTTTTCCTAGATGGTATGATAATGATATTGTTTTAATCAGACAACTTTTCAATTCTCATGGACATCTTCTGACGTATGAAGAATTTCTTTTAAAATTCGGTATTCCTGTTCCACCCAGAGAATATGCAATAGTGTTAGATGCCGTTCCAACCAGTCTACTTCAACTGTTTAAAGGGCTTTATAACACAAGTCAATTAAGAACCCAGACATTTTTTGGACAATGTGGATATTTGTGTTAATTCAGTTTCCAATAAACAAATAATAAATCTTTTATATACCACAACCTTACCTGCTGGGAGGTTTTATTGGGAATCCAAATTTGTGGACATAAAATGGACTTATGCTTGGACTATTAGTAATAAATACTGTCTAAATAACAAAATAAAAGAGGTGTCCTTCAAAATATTGCATTGTATATATCCTACCAAAAAAACTTTGAGTAGATTTGTTGTGGACATGGACCTGTTTTGTTCATTCTGTGGAACTCAGGAGGAAACTATTTATCATCTGTTTGTGGACTGCAGACATGCTAATAAGGTTTGGATTGAAGTGGAAAACTATATTGGAAATATAACTAAACAAACTGTTACATTCTTAGATAAAGACATTATTCTGGGTTACCTTAATGTCAAAGTAGACAAAGATTGTATCTTCATTACACAATTGTTTTTATTATTGGCAAAATTCCATATCCATAAAGCCAAATGGTCAAACTCCAAACCTAAATTCCAGCAGTTGAGTGAAATCAATCAGTAATGTACCATTATCAAACATCTGCAAAACCAAAAAGCAATTTGAACTAATTTAATTTTTGAAAGATTTAAAAAACTTTAAACCCCAAATATTTTTGAAGGAATAATTATTTTTGTCTTATGTTGTATATGTATGTGTATATATTTATATACTTTTTGTTTTATTTCTTATATTTTTCTGCAATATGTAC
The DNA here is from genome assembly GCA_037389245.1 of Oryzias sinensis. Classification (NCBI taxonomy): domain Eukaryota; kingdom Metazoa; phylum Chordata; class Actinopteri; order Beloniformes; family Adrianichthyidae; genus Oryzias; species Oryzias sinensis. The sequence goes on along the minus strand of CM074509.1, from coordinate 20,627,604 downwards.
ACATTTCAATTCCCCCTGAGACATTCACATTGTTATTGTACTATGTTGTTTGTCAATAAAGTATGAAAAAAAAAAACTCCACCGCGCCCCCCATGCAATACCTACGCGCCCCCCAGTTTGGGAACCACTGGGTTAACTGATGGTTCGAAATTGCCCATGGGTATTAGGGCTGCACGATATGAGGAAAACTCGGGATATGCAATGTTAGTGATCAATATTGCAATGTCAATATAAATTGCGATTAATAAACAAATAGCAATAACAACAAAAACATTTCCTTTTCACTGCAAAAGTTTAATTTAAATAAGAGTCAAAATACCTTAAATTATTCTCCAAATGACCCTAATTAGGAAGGCAACATCTAACATAAAAGCTCCATCTGATTGGTCAACAACGTGAAGGGCTCCATCTGATTGGTCAAATGCATAAAAGGATTTATTCAATTCATTAAATAGTCTAAGTTGCCATAAGATTGTTTTAGCACATTTAAGGTTTACCATTTATTGTGATTTTCGTCGACTTTTGCGATATGGATATAGCACAGCTTGAAATCGCGATAACGATAAATTTGAGATTAATTGTGCAGGCCTAATGGGTATGAATGTGAATAGAAAGGATAAGCTCCAGCAACCCTGTAACCCCAAAAGGGATCACATATACTTGGAAAATGGATGGATGGATGGATGGATGGATGGATGGATGGATGGATGGATGGATGGATGGAATGGATGGATGGATGGATGGATGGATGGATGGACTTCATGGATGGAGGATTTACTTTGTATCCTCATTACAGTTACAGTTAATCCACCAGTATCCTCAATACTCGACTCAACCAGACTACAGTGGAGGATGTGTATAAACTTACATGACATAATTATACACAAGGTTTAATCTGTCACAAGATACATAAAATCTGATATAACCAATAAAGAATCAGGCTGAGATTTTTCTGTATAGTTGATTATTTCCCTACAATATGTAGGAATGTTCATGAGAAAGAACATGTATAATGATCCACATTTGCCACCTCAGATATATTACAATCCAGAGAAGGAACTCTGTCTCTTTTTTAGTCATATTGGTCAGTCTTCAATGGCGGCGTATTGCATGTGTTACATTCCCAATGGCTATGGAGGAATAGGCAAAAGCTTCTAAGTCTTTTGGAACAATGAAAGCTATAAAGATTTCCTGGATTATTCCTCATAGTTTATTGTCTAACTTTATTAAAAAAAAAAACAGGCTGTAAGTGGGGTTTATTTAAACAGGAGTGTTTTCCATAGTACGTAACGAGTATTGATTGCATTTTGACGCAATTATCACAAATAACTGAAATACGGCAGCATGCCCACAATGTCCCATAGTAGCGGTAGGCTACCTGTATTAAACCCTTATGAAAATGTTCTTCCTCATTAATTGGATCAATCAATCCACTTTATTTATATAGACACAAACAGTTTCCAAAGTGCTGTACAGTGACCAAAATAAGATAAAGATTGTCAACAAAATAAAAACAAACTATATTTGCTCCAGATTTTAGCCTGATGGCCATCACAGTCAAAGCTTAGGAGTAACTGTGCTTTGTTCCTTGCACCACCACTGGGTCCCAGAACAGACGTCTCTTTTCTTATCTTTGTTTGTCATTGTTTAAAAGGGATCGAAAGACTCATTTAGATCAAATAAAAAAATTCTATGAAACAGATCAGACGTTTGGTGTAAACTGCCATCTTAGACAGTTGCTTTACCCTCAAAACACATGCAGACAATTTCACTAAAAACTATCAAGGCCCCTTATGTTGTTAAATGTTTAAACTCCTTAGCTTGAATAATTTCATGAAGTAACATATTTAATCTGTAAGCACTAATGCTATTTTCATTTCATAAAAAAAAACATTAAAACATACGACAACCTTTAGCTTAAGGATCAAAGCAGAATGTTTTGGCTTTACAGAGGGCTAACACAACCCATACAATAGCAGGAAAGACACAACTCTGTTGTCAAAATGAGTAATGAACACAAATATATGATACCAGGAGCTAGGCAGGTCTCAGAATGTCAGATGACTGTGCAATGATGTATGTCATAGCACGTCAAAACCTTTCACAGGAAGGATCCTGGTGCTTCACCCCGAGGTGTTTTGGAGAATTTCTTTCAAACAGCGGAATTCAGACAACAAAATGCACCTGGGTTTGTTTTTCATTTCAGAGTTGGTTCTATTCCAAACTGCGTATGTCAACTTCGTTGGAAGAGCTTTGGATAGAATGAATATTGTTTGAGACAGTTTTTTGATGGGCTAATGAGTTTCCCACAACCACCAGTGTATCACGTTTCTAACAACACCAATAAACATTAAAGGTAACGGCGAAATAAAGAAAAAAAAACCTGCAAATCTATCATTCAAATGTTTTAGTTAATTTTTCTTTGTTTTCCAATAATATTTTAAGTATTGAATGTGTCTAAAAGTATGATTAGGTACTTGTATATGTAAAAAGCCCAAAAAGACCATATGGAAAAAAAATTCAATGCTTAGAACTAGGTGATAAAAAATCTTCCTTCATCATCAGTGTTCTTCAGTGGAAGAGCAAATGGTCCAAACTGGGTAATTGAAGTCACTCTTAGCATGGAATAAATGATCTTTTTATGGATGGGAGATCCCAGCAGCACTGCGGTTGCCTAAAGTGAAGCTGACTAACGATAAGCGAGTTCAATTATTTTTAAAAGTTCAAACACCTTAGATTTGTTACTGCAGCCGGACACATTTGCGCGCGATTGCAATAAAGTTTTTAATTTAAGTACTGCCTTTGGTGCAGGTTAGCTCATCGGATTTCCTAACCTCCATTGTAGCAGATGAATTGAGTGAGTAAAGGCCAACATAAACCTCTAATAAACGTCAAAACGTTTGCGCCGATTATGCACTCTCACTGCTCAAGCAGCAGCACTAAGTTATAATCGTTATAAACCACTGCCCTGTTTTAGCTGATTCCAGCAAGTGTTATCATTTTCGTCTTGTTTGTATTATAGCAATGTTGACTAAATTACAACACAAATCAAATATTAATAAACTTTTTGTTTTACATTAATGTAACAATTTGAAAAAAACACCTAGAAACTTTTGCTATGCTGTTCTTAAAGAGTTCTGGAGACTATGATGTGCAAACTGTTAGAATTTGGGGGCTGCACAGTGAGAGGGCCCTGGTTCAAATCCAGCTGGGTTCTTTGTGTGTGGCGAGTGCATGTTCATCCCATTTATGTGTGGGTTTTCTCTTGGCATTATACCCCCATCCCACCCACCCCCAGGTCCAAAAACATGCTCTATAGGGTAACTGATGATTCACAACTGTCTCCAGCTATTAGTGTGTGTTGGATTCTCTGTATGGTTGTGTGACCCTGCGACAGACTTGGCCATCTGTCCAAGGTGGACCCTGCCTTCACTCAGCAGTTCACTAGGATCTGGCTCCAGCAACCCCATGACTCCTTAAGGGGGTCAGTAGGTTTGGAAAATGGAGAGATTGATGTTAGGAGTTTGCATCTTTACTTTTGTTTTCCTTTTAACTCTCTTGATTGATAATTTTTTTATAATGTATTACTTGTTACTAAATCTGAGGCCATGTCCTTGACCGGAGAAGAGTAGTTTGCCATCTCTCAGTCGGTGAGTGTCCTTGCCACAGGTGGAGAATTTTAAATACGCCCGAAGTGCGGTGTTCACGAGTGAGGAAGGCCGGGCGTGAGATTGACAGGCGGATGGGGCAAATCCGTGGTTATGCGATCGCTCTATCGGTCCGTCGTGGTCGAAAAAGAAAGGAGCTGGGCGAAAAACCAGCTCTCCAATTTGCGGTCGATCGTTCAGTACTCACCTATGGTCACCGACTGGGTCGCGGCCGAAAGAACGAGTCCGAATACAAGCGGCTGAAATGAGCTTCCTCCACTTAGGTGGCTAGGCGCTCCTTAGAGATAAATTGAAGCTCGGTCACGCGAGAGCTGGGGAGTAAGTTGCTTCTCCTCACGTGAAAGGCCAGTGAGGTGGCTCGGGCATCTGGGTCGGATGCCTCCCGGGCGCCTCCACGGAGAGGTGTTCGGGCATGTCCCCTGGTAGAGGCCCAGGAAGACCAGGACACGCTGGAGAGACTCGTCTCTCGGCTGGCAGGAGCGTCTCGAGATCCCCGGAAGGAGCCTGAGAGGAAGTGGCTGGGGTGAGGGAGTCTGGGCGTCTCTGCTCAGTCTGCACCCCATGACCAGTCCGGGAATAATGGAGGAAGATGGATGGATGGATGGATGGTATTACTTATTTTGGGGGATTTCTATTTTCACAGACCCGGGTTGAGTTCTGTCCTGCAGGTTTTAAGTTCAGGTTAATTGCTCACACCTGCTGTTGAGTTCTGTTCACCACAGCTGCCTCTGGTCTCATTTGTCTGTGTGTGGAAGTAGTTCCCTGGATTCACTTGTCATTTGCCAGTTTATGTGCCAGTGGCCCAGAGAAGTCTGTTGTTGTCAAGTCTCTGTTTTGTGTTCCAAGTTTTGTTGTTTATGTATTTTCTACTTTTCAGTAGTTGTTCAAGTTTTTTGCTACTAGCTTTACTCCAGGTGGTTTACATTTACTAGACGATGTATTACTAGCGTGCTCAATGCTGTATAAATTGTTTATTGTAAACCAGTCAGTGCGCCTTTGCTAGTGCCTGTTACCTTAATAGTAATGCACGTAGTCAATGTAAAACAGCTGATTCTGTCACAGAGAAAAGTGAGCCGTTATGCAACACATTACTAAGCTAAAGTGCAAAGCTGCTTTTCTCCGGGTCAGAATCGGCTGATTGATCGTGTTACCGGTCTAAGTGTTATGGTATATCATAGAGCCTGGGTTACTTAGGTGTTGCCATCTCCGGTCTTAAGGGATTAATAAATCGATCGATTTTTCACTTGCAGCTAAACCTCCACATCTGGGTTTGGCTTGAAACTCTTTAGTTTTGCAATGAGCAGCATATACTTCTGTGCCCCTCCCACATACCAATTTTGCACCTTTATACATAATTGTGATTTTGACATGAGTTATATTTATCAAAATTTAATAAAAGCCAACAAAATCAAGATTTTTTTGTCATCCATTTCTATGAATCCTTGCTCAGCGAGTTACAAGAGTTACATTACATGAATGTTATGTGTTAGCTTTTAGATTTAGCAGACATTCTGGGGATTTGGACATAATACATTGATTAATTATATGTGCTGACAGAATTTACTAAGTATAGATCGAAAAAAATTGCAAGACCCTAGAGACAAACAGGTAAGGTAGCATGTATGTGAAAATTATAACAAGTGATAAATTGCAAATATTTATATAACTGTTTACTCCCAACATTAAGACCCAAAGCGCTTTACAGTCACAATCCCGTTCACCCATGTAGATACACACTGATGGGGGCAGAGGTGCCATGCAAGGAACTAGCCGGTGTAGGTACCGTAACCATTCGGCTTGCAATAACCGTTTGGGGTCCTTTCGACTGAGGATAATGTCACACTACGGTAGCCCCACTTGGACAAACTACGTAGCGTGGAGATCTACTCGGGCTCTACATATTTTCATTTCACATTTCCTTTTGTAACATAAAGTTCTTTTCCCTCATCAGTTGTGTCTGACATTATTCTTTGTGATGTTTATAGAGAGATTTTACCACAACCCACTTTGTAAAAAGATGTGTGGCTGTTAGAATGAACCTGCTGCTCTACACATGCGAACCGTGTCTGTGAGCTGAGCAGCTGGAGTCTCGTAGGTTCGTGTTCGGAGGCAGGGAAGGTGCTTTGTTGTAGTGTGTGGTCCGGAGAAGGGTTTGGACCGCAGTCCGTTTGGCTGCAAATCCACTTAATAATAATCATGACAATAATAAAAGCACGTTTAGAAGATAATCTCGCTCTGTTTCGGAGCTCTGTCTGTTTACAACAAACTTCATAATATCTTCTACTATGGTAGTATCGTAATTTGTCCAGACCAATCACTATCTGACACGTCATCGGACCAACGGACAGCCAATCACATAATGTGACGTCAGCACTACTCGAAGGACCCCGAACGGTTGTTGAAGGCCGAATGGTAATGGTACCTACACCGGACCTGGAGTTTAGTGTCTTGCCTAAAGACACTTACACATAAGGACAGGCAATGGGGGAACCAAACCATCCAATCCAATCAGAGGTTGACCGCTCTACTTCCATAACCCTGACTACATTAACTACGTAACTATGAATCTTGGATGCTGTGCTCTGTCCAAAAGTACTCCCTGTGCCCTCAAAAAATTATGACTGGGTTCAAATAATATTCATGGTGCAACTAACTTATCTATAAACACGTTAAGTTAAAAATTAATCTACAAATTAAAGTATATAAAAGTACTGAAAACTGTAAATTACTGTCTTCAAAACAAAATAGATTAAAAAAATTGGGAGAAATGTTAGATTTAGAAAAACAAAATGTCTTATTCACTAAGAACCAAAAGAATGTACCTGGAAGCAGCCTGCAAGCCCTAGGACCTGCTGTGTACATGTATCTCATGAGAGCTACAGCAGGGAAAAAAAACGGTTTTGTGCACAAAATCCATTTAAGCCCACTGAATGGACCACCAGTTTAGTCACAGGTCAAGGTGTGACAGCTGCTGCACTCTTTGGAACAGAAAGGAGAGCAAGGTGAAGACGGATGGAGACATGAAAATGGCCAGAAACATGAACACAAAAGGTGGATGTGTGTGAAAAGATGGAGAACATGAACAAGAAAGGCGGATAAATTAGAGTTGTGAAAAAAGAAGCCCGACAGGAAATCTATAGGCTAGAAGAGCTAAAACTCTGTGTGGGTTTTGTTGAGTGCAGCATAGCACAAAATCAACAAAAAAAAACATACTATTAAAAAAAATCTTACCAAGTTGTTTCAATACAGAAACATATCTAAAGATTCCACTTGTTGCTACAAAGCCGGAGCAGTGTTTGCTTTCAGCTCAAACACTCTCAGTAGATTTGCTTTGAAAGCCTCAAAAACTAACAGCATGAGTTAGATGCAGATTACAAAACAACTGTGACCGAGTATTACTAATAAATTGACAGGGTACAGCAGGTAAGCCTGAATTTATCTGAGAGAAAATAATTTGCGAATCAGCAAAAAACAAAAAGAAAATTAAAGCTACAAGTAGCATTTAGCGGGCCCGAGCACGTGCGACCGCCTGGCATGGGCGACCGCCCCAAGAGCAACGCCCTGTTCGAACCGTTTGGCTTCATTGTTAAGATAATTTGCATAAATTTGTAGACCAATTTTGCAGATGTAAATAGAAGAAAATTATCTTTTTTCTGTTTTATAAAATGTACGTCAGCTTTAATGTTAGTTTGTCTGTAGGATTTGTCTTTTTGAAGGTTTTCTGGGCTTTTGACTTTTAAGATTGGACTGTTAGCACAATCTCCACTGATTTGCAATCAGGAAAATGCATCCCACTCACATGCACTGATAGCATTTCTGCATTCATGCCACAGCTTCCAAGGGGTAAATTATTCATTATGTCCCTCAGTGGTGGAAATGTCACAGGAATGTACTGCCCCAGACAGACAAACACTATGTCTCAGATAGCCTTTGTTTTTTAGCCTCAAGTAAGAAAATCCTTACACTTTCAAAATTTATGAACAAAATGCTGTATCTTGAAATTGGTTTTAATAAATTACCTATACGGGTAACATCATCTATAGTGTCATATCTGAAAGATTGATTATTGTGTCTTTTTTGCCATCGGATTATGAATTATCATCAGAATGTAATTAATCACTACACTGCATTACAAGCCTGTAATTTCACTCCATTGACTCCATTCAATTAACGTACAAACCAGCAACATAATTAAAGATCCATCAACATCAAATACCCACGAGTCATCTACACGGCTCCACTCAGCCAGCCGATAGTGGGAAGTCACGGTTGTGTCATCTACTAGCGCTGGAGGTCTGAGTCATGGTTTCGGTGACAGCAGCCGGTGGGCACCATGGCCTGATACAGCGATGAGGACTACTGACACAGACAGTGAGTCACCGATGACATGAAATGTATTTGTGTATTCGCTGGCATACGTGCTTTCGTGTAATAGCGTGTGGGTGCTTGTGTGATGTTGTTGGTAGAAAAACACCATCTGATCTCGTTATGCTTTCGCTGTGATCAATCCAACTTTTTACTTCTTTTTATCTTATAGAACATCTAATGTAACAATTTTAAAGTCTTTTTTAGCTTCAACAAGCCACTGTTTTGTCTTACAAGATTACTAAGCCTAAAAAGCAGAAAATGGTTGAATTACTTTTTATCAAACACACTGTTACTGGTATTTTTTTAGACTGGAAACATATCTTCCAATATTTGTTGCTATTGCTATAGCCCAATTCCAGTTAATGAGAGTTTATTGAAAGCAGCAGATGATGTTTAACTTTGTTTTTTTATTTAACCATGAGTGTGAAAACTATTTTAGGCAAAAAAAGAAAAGACTTAATTGGAGGTAACTGTAGAAGTTGCAGAAAAGACGTGATGACCAGGTGTCTGGTCTGTCAAGAGCAAGTGCATATTTTTTTTTATTAATTATGAACCCATGATGACATAACTTTTGAAGCACACACATCTTCAAGCCTGACTGATTGATCTCTGCTCGGCTGCAGTAGCGTCACCTCTATGCAATTAGCGTAGCTAATGAAGCGGGAGAAAAATTGCTGTTAAATTACACAAACCGCCAGTTTTCCCACTTAAGGCACACTGACCAGAAGTGTTTTTCACTATGTGAGGCCTGCAAAAAAGAAAAAAAAAAATAGAAAATCACATGGAAAAAACAATTACTTTCAGCTATGATTCTCATACCCTTAATTTGTGGTTAGCAGGGTTGGTTTCAACAAAAGACTGAGGGCACTGCGGTTTCTGGTCGTTGTGCAAAGGAAATGTCTTTTCATAGTGAAGTATCCCGTAACCCTTGTACCATCTTGTGGGGTCAAAATGACCCCACCCTTACACTGACGTGTTATCCCTACCATGACAAAGGTGGATAAATGTGAAGAAGATTTCATGCAATCCATGGACACCAGTGAAGATCACATATTATTGAAGAAAAAAGGTTCAGTCCACTGTCTAGTGGGGTCTAGATGACCCAACTCCCAATGTTAAAGTGCCTTGGATAGCACAAGGGTTAAAAAGTGTAAAATCTATCTTTTTCACTACAGAGAGAGCTAATTGTCCACAACCAAACTAACAAACAGTTAGACATCCAGCGCAGCTTGAGATGCTATCATCTAGCTTAGCTATTACAGCAGCTAACAGAGCAAAACATGTTGTTGACTGTGGTTTGGCATTAGTTCCACTGCATTAGACACAATCACTATCTTTGTGACAGCATCTCATTCACAGGCGCACACACTCCCTTCCTATCATCAGCAAAAATCTGCAGCCTTCCCATTTACAGCACAGTGGCGTGTTTCATGTATATACGCCGCATGTGGAAATGCCATTAGCACTCTGATGTAAACATGTTCACTGGCACAGTTGTATCTCCTATTCAGAAGAAAACGAGCCAGGCGGGGTCTTTCTTTCACGGCATAACCGGCGCTTTTCAAGCACACACTCTTACATCCGAGTCATACACATAACATCTTAGTGATTCACTTTTACTGAGCCCATAAACGTCCATTCAACAAGGTTTCATTTGGTTGGCATAACTAATGTGCCTATAATGGAGATGTGCACATATAAAGCCATGTAACTTTTTCATTCTACACAGGAACGCATCCAATTCCAGACAAATAAACAAAAAAAAAACCTCTAAAATATTATTTTCTAAATAGAAATCCAGGCCAAAAATTGTTTTGTACTTAGTACCTCACCAATAATGTTGTCTTAATTTTTTTTTCCCCCACAATGTACCCTGTGTCACTATTATATCCCATGAAACGTTGTTGGGTAATGGGAAATGAACTGTAAAAGGTGAGAAACCACACATGAAAAGTAAATCACACCCAGTAAAGTAACTAGGAGTTCCAATAGGAAAAATGTCTCTCCCTAATGGGTTACCTTTGCAAAAAACACCCAAAGAGTTTCAGGAGGGACTGGTTTTTTTGGGGGGGCAGTTATCGTTGTGAGAACCATTTGTGACATCAGATGTGACATCATCGGACGGACCCCTTCACAGTGTTGATCAATCGGATGGAGCCCTTTCATATTAGATGCCTGCCTCCTATGTAGACTAGGGTCATTTGGAGTATAATTTAAGGTATGTTAGCTCTTAATTAAATTAAACTGTTGCAGTAAAACAAAAAAGGTCTTCAGAGTGCACTCAGACCAAGTACGCTTGAGCCAGATCTATTATGGTCCATCTCCTTCACAGTTTCAACAAAGAAAAGCTAGTCACATGCCGGCGTGAACATAGCATCACAGTCACCGTCTCAAACACCCATGCGCACACACATTCACACACTGATGAACGCTGGCGCCAACCTATAACCACCAGGACCAATGTGGGATTCAAGCGCCTACCCCAAGGACATATGGACATGCAAGGCGTGAACCCAATCTTTGATCTTTTTATCAGAGATCAAGCGCTCTACCTCTGCACCACAGCTGTCCCCAAGTTCTCCTAAACTTTAATGGGGTCTGTCTGGTACACACAAGATACTGATTTTTTTAACCAAATTTTCTAGTTAATGAAAGAGCGCCACAATAATTCTCCATTTACAGTAAAGAAACGGCAAATCCTGAAACAGTGTTGTTGGTAGGTGTCAAGTGGGTACTGGCAGTTAAAGGAAAATGTTAGCACTTTGTACTCCCATCTATCTATCCAGCCATTTTCCAAACCTGCTTAACCCTTTAACACCGGAGCTCTAGCTCCAGTGTTGACATTCTAAAGGTCTGCGCCATAATGCAAATCGATGCAAAGCCCATATGAAAAGCCGCTTTGTCTGCATCAGAATCAGCTGATTCACGATGATCAAAGAGTGTGTGTTGTTTAGGTGTCACCGGCAACAATGCTGGTGCTAAAGGATTCATCTCTTTTGGGGTTGCTGGAGCCTATCTTTATCATTGGGCAAAGGTGGGGTTCACCCTGGATGGTTTGCCAGTCCACCATAACCTGTCTGCTGTTCAGCAGCTCAAGTGTTGGTTATTCCAGCCTCAAACAGGAGTTTAAAACTGTGTGACCTTGTAGGGGTGGATTTGTTCACTCTCTAACGTGTAATGTGAACTCAAACCAAACACACACAAAAAGCGGTAACAATTTTAGGATTTCCAGCTAAATCAAACTAAGCATGTCTAAACACACCCATTCTGCCAGCCTGTTAAAACCTAAAAGAAACTCAAAAGGCCAGAAGAGCGGCACAGCATTTACTGAGCCAATATACAATAGGAATAATATGATTTTCACTGTTTTACCGCCTACGCGTTTGCCAACACATTTCTTCAGCAATTCTGTGAAGTGCAAATGTGCCATAAAGAGCCTAGAAAAGTATGTGGTTCCTCGGGGGAGCTCCCAATTCTCTATTTTTTAGACTACTCAAAGCAAAAATAAAGATAAATTTGTACAAACACTGTTGTTTTTTTATATATAACACAAGAACCACAGTAAGGCATCAGTTCGTTCAGTTTCTAGAGTATTTTTTGCAAATTGTGACAGCCAACATCTGTTGTGCAATATCACTGTTGCACGCATGACAGGCTTCCCATACCTCTGAATCTAAATCAGACTCCTTTGATGATTTCTGTTCAGGAAAGGAAAAAAAACTCTTTAAAGGCAAACACATGTAGGAGCAAAACGACTACATTTGCAGGTAAAGCTGAATAATGCATGGATTACATCAAAAGATGGGTGAATTTGGGATATTTTGCTTTTTTTTTGTCTTTAGATTAAAGGCTTTGAACTATTTCCATGCATGGTAACTAGGAACTATGTCATTTATTAATAATAATTGATAACACTATTTATAGTCCTAAGTAGGGCAGTTTGTTTGGCCCACTCTTGTTTCAACATCAGTCCAGTAACAATTTAAGAAGGAACAAGTATGCAAAAAAACCTTTGTGTGATGCTTCACATCTAAAAAATTGAAGTTGGTTTAGTCAACTGCAGTCATTTTTACCCTATTTTTCATTTAGTTGTGTTTTTGAAATTGCATCATGGGAGGCCCGCTTGCTGCTCCTTGCCTTTTTTCCCCCCAGTCTAGACTGGTTCAACAGACACAGATGGTGATGGGAGACTGAAGGGTTACTGCCAGAAAGTTAGGTCAAATATTCTCTCATCCTGCACAAAGCTGAGCATATGTCGGAGGAATGCGATGCCGATCCATCCAAATCACGTTTTCCTCCCTCTTCCAATCCCATCAGAGGTCGGTGTTGACGCTGAAAGCTCTCATCTGCAGCATATTTCAATTACTCAATATCTCAAGCAACGTCATGACCTTTTAGACACCTATTACGGTCTGAAAATGTGACCTTTGAGTAATCCATCTAACCTCTTGTCTGCAGATCCTCCTCTTCAGCTCAGTGTCACACTGAAGACGTGTCTCTGGCTGATTCCCCAGGATAACCTGTTTGTTTGTTTAGTTTTCACTAAAAAAAAAAATGTTTCCGCTCCTCTGATTGATCGCCCCCCCCTTACAGGATCAATAGTAATTGTAGTACTTACCAGCTGCATGCCACAGATGAAGGCCAAGGTGCATCTGCCACTACAGCACCCCATGATGTTCTCCTCCCTCTCTGCGGTGGTCCACGTGGAGCAAAAGCTCGGGAGAGCTCCCAGATTCCTCCCGTTACAATCCGACAGCTCCCTCCCTTCCTTTTTTTTTTTTTTTTTGGGATGGGGGGGGGGGTTGTCTGTCTGGCCAGCAGCCCAGGTAGGGGCGGCTTCAAAGCGAGCAGTTCAGCCCCTGTGCTCTGGGGGGCTCGGGGGAATCAAAGCTGTCTGCTTCGTTCAGACGGAGGAGCTCCTGAAGCCTCCACTGGATTTCCAGGGGCCCAAAGATGAGGGGGGGGGAAACAAATGATTCAGCTGGTGGGATGGATTTTAGCTGACAATTGGAGGAATCTCCTAGAGACAAATAAATCAGGGCTTGGTTTATTTAGGGGGAAAAAAGGTGCCAAAAAGCCGTGTCCACTCCAGCACCCCCTGACCCACTAATTCCAGTAAGGCTGCTTTTCCATCATTTAAAGCAGAGTTAGAGCCAAATGTTGGTATCAGATGGAGATATTCAGATTAGATCGCTTGTTTAGTAATGCAATTAAGCGCCACTTTGTGTTATGGCTTATTAGAAAAGCCTAATTTGTTTCCAGGCGGAGTAAACAAGTGAAAGTGGTCCCTGGCTCTTCCTCTCCTCTTCTCTCTGGGGAAGAAACAATCATGAATCCTCAGAGGAAGAAAACTTCTGCTCTCAGATTTGTTATTATTGTTATAATTCAAAATGCTGTGTTGAATCCATCCTTGCACATTTTGTTGCATGGATGTTAAGAAATATCACCAGCTACCAGAAGAAGAAGAAGCAGAAGATCTCTGGATGATGAGTCCTCCTCCTCCTCCGGTTCATCTCCACAGCAGATTCTCTTTAAACAGCCACATTTGGCTGAGCAAAGATCGCAGCCTCCTTTTACAGCAGCAAAGATCACATGGAGGAGAAAAAAATAAATAAACAAAAACAGAAAATACCACATGTCCAGATTTCGGAGGAAAACATGGTTGTAAAATTCGTTTTCCAGGTTAAGTCTCCAATTAAACGCCGCGGAAAAGAGGAGCGCAGGAAGTTTATGTTGTCATCTCGGGCTTGTCTTCAAGGAGTGGAAAGAGGGGAGACAATGGAAACCAGGATGGACCAACGGACCGAGGGACACAGCCGAGAGGAGCGTCTCCCGCCCGCCATCTGTCAAGTCAAAAAACACGCCTTCGTGCGCCTGCGCCGGAACGGAATTTCATAATAAAAGTCTTTCCGTGTGGTCCTGCCATTGACTGTGCATTTTAGTTGTTTTCCTTCATAAAATATTCGAATTTAGATTTGAATACATTTCTAAAAATATTACACTAGCTTGCATTGTGAATTATTAATAATATTTTTACCAACGTTATTTACGTGACTGAAAGTGCAAAAATTCCACTAAATGTGTAATTCCAATAAATGTGGGAATTAATGGGTTAAATGCTGCAAATATTTATTATAAACTTTTATTTTATTTTATTTTATTTTGCCATGCCTCTTTTTTTTGATGTCATGCATTATTGAAATTACCTATTTGGCAAACTCACTGATTAAGATTTCAATAGAACCAAAAAAAATCTTGATGGGAGGAACCTAGCTGTAGATGGTCATATTCATGTTTGTATGTGCCACGACAGAAATTTTGATAAAATAAACAGAAAATGGGCAATATGCAATTAATATTAAAAGAAAGTGCAGACAAAACAAATAGTGGTATCTGTTTTGTCTGTACAGTGCTTACAGTACTTGCACCGGTCTCTGCTTTTAAAAAGATATACAGTAGGTCATCCCCTGCATCCGTACATTTAGGGCAGCTGAGGCAAACCATGCAAGCCCTTTGGGTTGACCACAGAACAAAAGGAAAAAAGTCCAGTCAAATTCTCCATAATATACAATTCCCAGAGCTTCACCAGTTCACATATGGTGTCATTCAAAACCCCAAATGCCCTCTGTAGATGGCAAAAGAGGTCACTTCACTAGTGGTTGGGAAATTTTCTGCTTTAGAAATGTCCTCTAAAGGACACATTCCCATTGCTGGCAGTTGAGACATCTAGGCTTTTGCCACAACATTTTCTGAATTTAGGATTTTGTTTTAGATTTTTCATAATAGCTTAGGAGTTAGTACTGTACAGGCATTGACAGCCAAAGCCAGGATGATGGTTGAAGTCTGTACTTAGTTGCAGTTGTGGTCATTTTGTCCAAAATCTTAACTGCAGCACTAGAGAAAATGTGTTACATTTTTTAATTTAACCAATTCACCAATAATAGGGTGTCATTTAATGCACAGAGTCATATTGCAGTTAATTGAATTTGCTCCAAAGAAATTACAGGCGTTCCTGTAAAATGAAATACTGTCACAAGCTTGGGAGTTTTTTTAGAAAAGGCTTTTATTTTGAAGGCAAGCATCCCTGCGCATGTGCTCCTGCACGCTGACTTGTCGGTTCTGAGGCTGAGCTCGGCGGGGGAGCGGCGGGGTTCTTTCACCCCCTCAAACACAAGCCGACAGGGAAAGAGGAAGCCTGACTGTGCAGCTGCTCGTGGGCATGAACTCACCCACGATCATCCAGGCTGTGTCACCAGGCAGTGTTCCTGTTTGTTTGCTTGTTTTCTCCATAAATTAACTAATTATAGTCTCTCTCTATAGGAGCTTTCATCCTCTGCCTGTGCTCCAAAAGTATGAAAGACAACAGAAATATGAGGTCTTGTGATTTGTTTGCAGTTCATAAGGTATTTGCATGTACGAATCTTGAAATTTCAAGTTATTTAAATTTTGCAGAACATGAATCTTTATGGTTTAATTGTGCCACGCCTAAAATGGCAAGGAGCTTTAACAGACACTGAGGTGGAGAGGGCCATCACTGCTCTGGCGATACAACATAACGGCTGCTTCCCCTTCACCATCAATCTCTGTCAGAGGCTGCTCCTCCTACACCCAAACCCAAGAAACATACACACAGGTATACTCACAAATATGCTCACACCAGTCATTTGGAGCCACGAGTGGAGCGACAGGAGCTTAATTATGTCACTAATCTTGAGTGGCAGTTGCATTTATAATGGCAGATTCCCTTGAGCCATTTCCACCGCCCTTTTTTCTCATCTGACTTAGTCATCCATCCATCCAGCAGTACTTTTTTTTTTACTAAATATTTCCACTCAGATTTTCATTTCAGCAGCTTTTCTGTCATTCTCTTATCATTTTCTTCCTTTTTCCAGTTCAATTTTTCTCCTAAATAGTTCCTGCCACACTGCAGTCGATCATTTGTTCAGCTCTTTCTTTCTGAACAGGTCCCCTTTCCTGCAAACAATAGAAGAGATTCTTTTTTGCAGTGTTCAATAAAATACAAGACTAATATTTGTCAGAAAAAAATCCACAAATACAGAGTTGATCAAAACCAATTTACTCTGAAAAATGTAACCATTCAAAGCTTTACACCACATTTCCTGATCTCAATTATTATTAAGGGCAATCGAACAGGAAAGTAGGAATATTCATTGAAAAAAAAAGAACGACATTTGTGGTGGATTTAAATGAAAAGCTAAGATTTTTGCATTTAAAGACTGAAAGCCAAGCAGCAGCCTAATTAAGAGGAAAAATTTGAAATTAAAACATTTTATAAATAACCAACCAAGCATCTTAGTGCATCTGATTGAGGTTTGGATGAAGCTCAATGGGCCAGCAGACGAAAACGCCATGAAAAGCATAACCTTTTGGCAAGCATGGGTCTCTTGAGAAGATATTACATTTAAAAATATTTCTTGTCAAAAAATTTAACCAAAGGGACCCTGTTTTCGAAGTACATTAGAAGTATAAACTGCTTTTTGTGGATGAGCTTTGATCACTTTAAGGTTAAAATTGTCCCTAATTTATCTAACGTCTCGAGATTTTGGTTTAAATCAATGATTGGAAGAGCCACTCCATCCATCTTTTGATCTATTTTTAATGTGTTTCCAGTGGTTTTTTTAATTTAATGATGTTTTTGCTGCTTTTAGTCAAAATCAAAAAAACCTGTGTTGTTTTAGGACATGGTTTCTGCAAAGCAGCACACATTCATTAGAAATTCACCTCTGAGCTGTGGACTGAAGTGTTGACACAAAGCAACCCCACCCCTCTTCCCCTCCTTGTTGCTGAGAGCTTTCTGTTTGCATGCTCTCACGCTAGCTTACAGTCCCTCACATCCCCAATCTAATATCACTGGTGCACCAAAACTGGTGTAAAATATTGGAGCTTTAGTTTTGATTCCAGCTCAGACGAGGAAAATAAAGAAGTGCATTTATCTAGTCGTCTGCCAATGGATGCATCAGAATGGAGCAGAGCAGGGAGCTTGTGGCTTGCCCACATTATTTCTCCGTACAAAATATGATATTTTTCAAAAAGCATTTTCTTGTCTGCTCCTGATTTACAAGGATTGGAATAGAGAAATACTCAGAAATGCAATTTTAAGCTAAATTTTCTTGATATACCCCCTCCATTATGAGAAAATGCTACAAGAATACGTTAAAAACACCAAAAAACAAAATTTCATTGTTGTGGGTCTCTTCATCTCTTCTTCTTTTTTTTAAACAAAATTCCAAGAAAGAAACAGTTAAAGACAACAAAAATCAAATGTTTATTTTATTAAATTTTATTATTTTATTAGATATTTACCACACCCGAATGGTGAAAAGAAGAAAAAAATCACTTATGTTTCTGCTTTCAAGTACGTGTTAAATTAATGTCATTTTGGAGCTGAAGTGGCCTGATGCATATTTGCGCACAATAAGCATCAGTGGGTTAACTGTAAACATTACCATGGGTGATAGCTGTTGAAGTGCTGGTGTGCCAAAGTGCAAACCATGACATAAATGTAAGACTGCACTCGACAGTGAACCTAATCATCTGACTGCTGCTGTTATGGAGATTTCTAAAGACTTCATGGATTTCTGTCAGAGAAAAGAAGTGTTTATGTTCGTCATTAAACATATCCAGGACATTTCCATCTTTTTTTTACAAGAATGGCAGCATGTCCTGAGCTTTAAAAGGACAAAAAGGTAATTTAAACTGCTTTTGGAAAAGAATCTTGGACTAGAATTTGTTTTTTTTAAACCCTTGTGCTATCTTAGATGACCCCACCCTTACATTGATGTGTTCCTCCTGCCATGACAAAGGTGGACAAAGGTGGAAAGATTTCATGTAATCCATGGATACCAGTGAAGATCACAAATCATTGAAAAAAAGGTTCAGAGCACTGTCTAGTGGGTCTACATGACCCAACTCCCAATGTGAAAGTGCCTAGGATAGCACAAGGGTTAAAGACGACATCCTATAATTGTGGCAAATGGACCTCGAGTCTGTAATAAAGCTTCTTCCTCTATAAGAACACATTTTGTTTATTTTTTCTTTATGAGCTTTTTTGTATTTAAAAATGCATGTTGAATTGACACTGGGGCAAGGAATGGTTTATTTTTATCTTAACAATTGGACTCACTTCTTTATCTACTCCAGAAATGCTAATAGTAAAGGTGTTGGGAGCTTTTTTGTTAACAGCAAACAACCCAAGACTAAAATATGGAGAATATTTTTGTTCCATAGTTAGACTTTCTGCATGTCTTGAAGCATGTTTGTGCACAAATGTTTGGATTACTCTATAGCATCAGTAAAAATAGGTTGAATTGTAAAAAATCCCAATAAAAATACAAAAAATTTTAAGATGTGGGACAAGTAGGAATGCTGAGATGTATCCAAAGAACACCATACTTACTGTAAAGCATGGGGGTGGAAACATCATGCTTTGGGGTTGTTTTTCAGCAAAGGGATCAGGACGACTAATCGATGTAAAGGAAAGAATAAATGGGGCCGTGTATCGTCAGATTTTGAGTGAAAATCTCCTTCCATCAGCAAAGACAATGAAGATGAAATGTTGCTGGATCTTTGAGCATGACAATGATCCCAAACACACTGCCTGGATAACGAAGGAGTGGCTTCTTAAGAAGCATTTCAAGGTCCTGGAGTGGCCTAGCCAGTCTCCAGATCTCAACCCCATAGAAAATCTTTGGAGGGAGTTGAAAATCGTGTTGCTCAGCAACAGCCCCAAAACATCACTGCTCTAGAGGAGATCTGGGAGGAGGAAGGGGTCAAAATACCCAAAATACCAGCAACAGTTATTGACAAATTCTTATTACCATCTTAATTTAAAAATAAATTGTTTTAAAATCAGACAATGTGATTTTTTGAAATTTCTTTCTCTTTTTGTCTTTCATAATTGAGGTATGTCTATGATGAAAATTACAGGCCTCCCACATCTTTCTAAGAGGGATAACTTGCCAAATTTGTTTGCTGACTAAATACTTTTTTGCCCCACTATATGGAAAAAAAAAAGGAGAGGAGGGGCTGTTTCCCAACGGATGAGGTTACTTGAGGCCCCTGGTGAGATGGCCCTTGAAGACTGACAAACTATGACTCATTCCCAATCTCATAGTGTCTTTTATTTTTCAAGCAGAATTTTGTTCTTTTATTTACATTTTGACTATTTTCATTTCAGAAAGTTTTCAGAGTACCGGAAGTTCATAATGATTTTTACAAAATCTTTGTTCAAACTTCTTTAAGCGTTTGTCTTTATTAATGTTTTTCTTGCTCCTTCAATTGAGTCGGTTAGTTCAAAAGGGGCCCAAGTCCAAGAGGTTTGTTTTTCCAGGAAATGATTTTAACTGCATAGCTTAAAGGGAGGCTACACTAAATGATTAATACTTTACCCAGATCTAGCACCAGTTCATAGCTTACAAATGCTATAATATGAAGTGCCTCACTTTTATAATTTCAGAGGACTAGCAAACTAAAGTCTCTGGACTTGGGCCCTTCTTGAATTAAACAGGGGCGCTGCCATATTGGATAACTAGTGCTGCCATCTATGGGATAAAGCAAAACCCATGAAAGAGAAGCCCAAGTCCAGGAATTTGCACTTAATGCATTTAAATGTCAAGCATAGTCAATACATTACAACATACTTGGGACTTTTTTGCACATAATCAGATAGCCTTTCCCTTGAAGACCATAGAACATATAATATCTCTATTGTGGACTTGGGCCCCTTTAGAACTAAACGATTCTATTTATTTCAGTTTTTTCTAAAATGTCCCATCATGCAATCAAGTTCTTTTCTTTCCACATTTCTCTTTCTTGTTTGTGTATTTTTATCATGTAAGAACATTGCTGAGGTTGTGAAATGTTTTTTTGCCTCAGATTAATGAATTTAGCAGTACTCCTATTTAAAACCCTCATTAGAGATTTATGCTTAATCTTAGTTATCTTTTTCTCTTATTCAAAATTCAATCTCTGCCTTTCCTATCATTCTTCTGACACAAGGGAAAAGTGCAAATGAAAGGGGGGAAAAAACAGACATTGAAAAATAGGCGCCCTGTCTGTCTAGATAGTGAGATAGAACACGTTTCTTACCTTATCAGTGCACTGCAGATGTCATCAGATGTCTGCTGCTGCCTGTCTCTCTCGGCCCACACACACATATATCTATCATCCAGACCCTCTGCCATGCTGAACTTGAAAAATACAGGTCTTTGCCTGACGCGGAAAATGGGAATGTATATTTTTATATTGACCAAATGGTGATTTAACCCTTCAACAGGGAGAGTGGAGTTAGGTAGCAGCTGCAGTGATGGAGAGAAAACAGACTGACTAAAAAGACATGCAAAAGATGACAGAAAAGAATGAAGAAGAGCATTCAAGAGGCAAAACCAATTTATGTGTAGAAACTGATATACAAATACAAAAGAAAACAAGCCATAAACATGAAACATTTTGGTGTTTTTAACATGTTCTTGTGGTATTTTTCTAATGGTGGAGGACATATTTACAGCAAAATAAGATTAAAAATGCACGTCTAGGTATTTCTTTATTAAAATTGTTGTAAATCACGAGCAAACAAAAACATGTAATCAAAAAAAGCCTGTTGCAGTGACGTATGTGCTACAGTAGGCAGGCAACAACCCCCCTGCTCCTCACCGTTCTGATAGACAAATAGATCTATTTACGTCTTTGTTTTCTTCGTCCGAGCTGCCACCTGGCTCAAAACTGTACGGCTGGATGGCTCCAATATTGATCTCCATTTTTGTTGCATCGCTAATGTTAGTTGGGGTTGTGAGGGGCCGTAAGCTAGCAGGAGAGAGTTAAAACACATGGATGATGGGAAATGGGAAAGGGTTACTCCACACCAACAGTCCCATCCACAAGTCAGAAGTTAATGAACTTCTGCTTGTTGATTTATTTATTAATCTATTTTTTTAAAAAGCTATTTTTTTAAATTAATTTTAAGTATTTTTACTGGATCAGTTTCCAGGAAAAACATAGTTGCCCTCTCTGGGAGCAACTAAGACACTCTCAGTGCTGCATAGTGTTTGTGTGTGTTATTTATCTGCTTGGTGGATATAGACATTTATGCCATGAATCACACACTAATTCAGTTTGATTTGTGCTCGCTGTCCAAAGAAGCAGTTTCTCTGTTTAATAGGCTAGCCTCTGGAGCGCGTGTGAGCAGCATGCTGCATGGATTCAGTTTTGTGAGTGCTCGCAGGCAGAACTAAAACTGTTATTAGGCTAAGACTTTGCAGCAGTGGCTCACCCGGTCACAATGCAATTCAAAGCGTTTGTCATTTTCATCAACAGACAGGAAACGTATAATGCAAATGGCAAAAAAAAAGGTTTTATGTCCTCTTTTCAAATCCACCCACATATCATTTTGTATTTAACTCTGCAAGTTCTTTCCTGCATACCCTGGAAAATCCACTCCTGTTTGCATTCACTTTTGGTCTTTTTTTACTGCTCTTTTTTGACATTTCTTTGTTTCTTTTTTGTCCAGATCTTTTTACTTCATAGTTATATCAAATAATCTAAATATATTAAAAAATCTTACCATATAGACTTCAGATACTCTGAAAATTGCACAACTTTTGATGTTTCTTTAAATGCAACTGTGCAACATATAGGTTATGCAATATTATTTACCATGCATACCATAGATAATAAAAATAATACATGGGTGAATATATTTACTTTTTAACAATAACTGCTTAAGCCTTTCTGTATAATTTTACAGAAAAAAGTTAAATGTTGGAATAATTTGTTTATTTGAAAGTAGATTTTTTTTAATTATTTTTGACTGGAAAACAGAATTTTTTTATTGATCTTTTTTTTCTATAAATAAAAAAGGAAAATGGTTTAGATCTACTCTATTGTGAACACATGTGATAGTTCCACATGTATTTGTGAGAAAAGTTGTGAATATAACGTAACATTTCTTCTTTAAATAATGATGGAACACAAGTAACAATAATTATGCTACATGAACACAAAATAAATGTTATGCAAAAGATTGTAGCCTTCTAGTTTTCTCCCACATGAAGATCCGGGGGCAAGGCTAAATTTAAAGGTTAAAGAAAGTGACCCGATAAAGATTCAGAGCTTTGTTGCTGGATGCATTTTGTTGTTCTCTTTTGTTTGACAAAAGAGGTCCTGATTTCAAAATGTGCTTGAGCAAATAACTGGACGACTTGTACTGTCCAAATTTAACTTTTGCAGGAGGAGCAGCAATGTACAGTCAGGACTATAAATATTTGGACAGAGACACATTCTTTCTAATTTAGTTTCTGTACATTACTTCAGTGAATTTTAAATACAACAACTCAGATGCCATTGAAGTGCAGACTTTCCGCTTTTATTCCATGGGTTGAACAAAAAGATTGCATAAAAATATGAAAAACTAAAGCATTTTTTAAACACAATCCCTTCATTTCATGGGCTTGTAAGTAGTTGGACAATTGACTTCCATGCTATTGCATGGGCAGGTGTGGGCAATTCCCTTATTATGTGTTATGAGTAAAGCAGATAAAAGGCCTGGAGTTGATTAGAGGACTCGTGCTTGCATTTTGAAGATTTTGCTGTGAACAGACATGCAGTCAAAGGAGCTCTCCATGCAGGTGAAAGGACCCATCATTAAGCGGGGAAAACAGAAAAAAACATGCCAGAAATTGCTACAGTATTAGGAGTGGCAACATCAACAGTGTGGTACATCCTGAGAAAGAAAGAAAGCACTGGTAAACTCAGCAACGCAAAAGACAACAGTGGTGGATGATGGCAGAATCATTTCCATGGTGAGGAGGAACCCGTTCACAACAGCCAACCAAGTGAACAACACCCTCCAGGAGGTAGGCGTATCAATATCTACCATAAAAAGAAGACTCCATGAAAGTAGATACAGAGGGTACACTGCAAGATGCAAGCCACTCATAAGCCTTAAGAATAGGAAGGCTAGATTGGACTTTGCCAAAAAGCATCTAAAAAAGCCAGCACAGTTCTGGAAAAACATTCTTTGGACAGATGAAACCAAAATCAACCTCTACCAGAATGATGGCAAGAGAAAAGTATGGAGAAGGCATGGAGAAGCTCATGATCCAAAGCACACTACATCATCAGTAAAACACTGTGGAGGCAGTGTGATGGTCTGGGCGTGCATGGCTGCTAGTGGCACTGGGACACTAGCGTTTATTGATGACGTGACACGGGACAGAAGCAGCCCAATGAATTCTGAGGTGTTCAGAGACATGCTGTCTGTGCAGATCCAGGTGAATACAGCCAAACTGATTGATAATACAGATGGACAACGACCCAAAACATACAGCCAAAGCAACACAGGAGTTTATTAAAGCAAAGAAGTGGAATATTCTTGAATGGCCAAGTCAGACACATGATCTTAACCCAAGTGAGCATCATTTCACTTGTTGAAGACTAAAC
Organism: Oryzias sinensis; assembly: GCA_037389245.1. Classification (NCBI taxonomy): domain Eukaryota; kingdom Metazoa; phylum Chordata; class Actinopteri; order Beloniformes; family Adrianichthyidae; genus Oryzias; species Oryzias sinensis. The sequence goes on along the minus strand of CM074509.1, from coordinate 20,604,112 downwards.
TTCAGACAGAAAGGCCCACAAACAAACAGCAACTGAAAGTTGCTGCAGTAAAGGCCTGGCAGAGCATTCAGAAGGAGAAAACCCAGCATCTGGTGATGTCCATGACTTCAAGAATTCAGGCCGTCACTGCCAACAAAAGGTTTTCAACCAAATATTAGTAATGACCATTTTGTTTTCAGTTATTTCATTTGTCCAAGTACTTACGAGCCCATGAAATGAAGGGATTGTGTTTAAAAAATGCTTTAGTTGTTCACATTTTTATGCAATCTTTTTATTCAACCCATGGAAAAAAGCTGAAAGTTTGTACTTCAATGGCCTCTGAGTAATTTTATTTAAAATTCACTATGGTAATGTATAGAAAATAAATTAGAAAAAATGTGTCTCAGTCCAACTACGGTATTTGTAGTCCTGACTGTATATACCAGACAAGCTTTTAACACCTTAATGCATTAAATTTGTACAACTTATAACAAATGATCTTATAATCTGCTTTTAAAGTTTTTCTTAACACAGGCGTAAGGCATTGGAGGTAACTTGCACAGCACCGAACGAGTCACACATCATTGTTCCACACTCAGATTAATCTCGTGCACAGTCAGCACTTTGTGATGAGATTGGTGAACAGGCCAGTGCACAGCTACCTCATTACTTTATGCAAAGTTCTCCATTGCAGTGCGGTAACAGTCTTTAACTACCACTAAAACTAAACAAAGCATCAAGCTAAACTACCAACCAACATTCCACCAAATAAAACCTTGAAAAGCACTGAAAATAGTAGAAAATAACAGAAAAAATGTCAAACAAAAGCACAGGAAGCACAAAAGCATTATGCCATGCTTTTATTCTGAAAAAAGTTGATAAAAAGACATAAGAATAGGATACTATAATTTATTTTTAATATAAAGTAACCTAAGTGACATATTCATGAAAAAAACGGCGCGTCTTAACGTTGATTTCTTGTTTTAAGCCATCATAGAAAACCTGATAGCCAATAATTGCTCTTGCAATAAAACACGATTAAAACTAGATTTATTCACAATTCAACCAAAAGCGTTTAAAGTTTTTTTTTTTTTTTGACAAGTGTGGATGGGACTGTAGAAGTTAAGTCACATCAAAAAGCCATTTTGGTGTCACCTTCTCAAGAGGAACCAATGTAATAATGCAAAAAAAGGTCAAAGGTTTGGGCTTCAACAGCCTGCAAGTAATGTACCAAAGCCCAAAATAGAATAAAATAAAAGGATGGAAGAAGACAATTATGTTAACGAACAATTTGATTGGTTAAAAATCCACAAACCTCTGATATACAGTACAACTTATTTATAATACTTTCTGACTAGACTGTCCCTCATCAGAACATATTGCTTTGTTTGATAGCTCCTTTTGCATTATTTATTCTATAAAAAGCCTTTAGTCCTGAAAGGCAGCTGGAAAAATAACCATAAAATTAGTAAATTGTTTATTCAAGTTATTAGGTGTCCAATCAAATTTACATTTTATACCACCGTGTTTGAAAATAGTCCAAAGCTACTTCATTTCAGCCATCTGGTGCTTATGCTTCAAGTTATGTTGAGCCACTCGAACGCCTAAAGGCTTTTCTACGCTTTTCTACAGTCGCTGACGGCCTTGTTTGCTGCATGCGAAGGTTTCTTTTCTGCATTTACCTTATCTTTTAATGACATTAACTGGTTTCACGTAATCTCCAAATTCTTTACAATACAATGCAGAGTTTTTGGTTGTTTTCAACAGTTATTTTAAAGTTTGTGCAACCCATGTTTCTATTGTCAGTCATGCTGTTGGAGCTTTCTCTGTCTATCTGTCTGTCTGTCTGTGATATACATAGAATTTGTGTATTATACAGTGATTCAATTTAATTAAAAAATAAAAAATCTTTTTCATACCATACTGTTCATGCAAATGGTATCCTGTCCTCTGTTGTGTTTTCATCTGTAATTATTATTACCACAAATAAAATAGCATTTCGTGTGCCCACATATTTATTTCATGTGCCCACATATAATTGTGATCATATTTAAAGTAAATTCAAACCTAAGGAGGTCTTTTTTAATTCCCTTGTTTTTAGTTTTCTATGCACACAGCCCTTTTGTCTCCACAGTCACACCAGTGAGCACACCAGCATGAAAGTGGCATTCAGTGTTTTGCCAGAGGACACCATGACACACAGCAGGAGGAGGAGAGGGGGATTCGTCACACGTTTCTTCCTGGATGTTATTACTCTGCAACCTGCAAAACAAAGAAAGGACACTAACATTTAAAAAACTTTCTTTTAAAAATGTGAACTTGAGCTCTTTTTATTTTATAATAAAAACCATAATCTTTATTTCTGAATGAAAGGATGAAACTTTTTTTTTTGAAAAATTAGAAAAATGGTTTGTGCTGAAATGACCTAACTTTGGGATCAAGGATGCTTTTCCTTGATCATCATAGATGAGTGAAAAATCAAAAGCAGGGTGGAAAAAAACATGTTAGACTCGAAAAACTACAAGAAAATACAAACCCTAAAGACCTAACACGCCCCTGCAAAAAACAAAAAAAAAGCTGTAAACAATATGATGTAAGAGAAGATGCAATATCAGATTTAAAGTGCTAAATAATGACTAAATTAACGCGTGAAAGGGTGAAAAAGGAGGGAACCAATATTTCTAAAGACATGAAACCTCATGGAATTAATAAAGTATTAAAAAAAGATAAAATACCGAATATTTTTTAATCCTGTGCTAATATATTTTCTGTCAATCACACGACAATCCATTAGCCTTTTTATATTCATCTGACTTCATCTTAATACACACATCAAAGCCACTGATTGATATAATTACCTCAAACAGCAAGACCTTTTTTTTTCTTTTTTCACTTTCGCCAGCACAACAAACTCATGTTAGTGCGCCTGTCTGGTACATCAACATTATAGCTTTGGGCTGGTTTATATTTGCATAATGAAGTCAATAACACTGCCTCCTGGGAGGAGGCATGGTGACATTATTACTAATTTATTAAGAAGGGATGCTCATTTGTGTTTGTATATATGTTTGGGCCAAGAGACGAACAGGAATGCAAAGGCCAAGACAGAAATGTGAAAAGATGAAGGAAAAAATAAGTGTAGAGAAGATGAATGCATTTGAAGAGAAAAACAAACTAAGAGGTGAGGATGATGAGAAAGCACAAAAGTAGATGAAGTAAATGAAGATGAAGATGAGGAAAAGGTATGGGGAAGGTTTGAGGGTCAGACAGTAATGAAGGGATGGAGAACATTGCAGGGAAGCGGATGGTTGATGTTTGATAGCTGTGTTCTTCACATTTGTTTTAACTCAGCGTCCTGACAGTCCTTGCTGTTTAAAAGTCTGCAGCCGCTTGCATGCTCACATCAGGGCCTCCAGCGCAATTATCTTCATCTTGCAAGAATACATTTTCATGCGATGATTCAAACGCATCTTTCATTACTGCATCTCCTGAACACGTACCTGTAGGGTACCACATACTGGTTAACAATCTCACGATGAGCTCATCATTTCAGTGTTTGGACTGTATTCTAATAAAGGGCTGTTTTGATTTGCATGTCTCTGTAATTACGCATCATAAAAAAGTCTAGGATTTGCCCCACTGAAGATCAGCAGCCTAAATGAATTAAAATGTAAAGTAATATAAAATAAAATTTCCCGAAGAGCTGCCCCTGCAGGTAGTTAAAAAACTTTGTCTAAAAATAGCTTCTTTTTTTTAATTCTGTACTAGTTTTTAAAAGCAAAAATAAATAAACAAAAGGAAAATAGCATGTGGAATCGTGTGATCAAGCCTCCAATGTGCCTGTAAAAATCTCCAACAGTTATTTCTCCCAAATTAGCAACTCGTTTGCATTTCATAAGATTTATAACACTTTCTGCCGTCCCAGTTAATTGTTGGTTGATTTTCATCATTTCAAAGCGTGATTTGTCCATTTTTTTCCCAGCAGTGAATGTGTGTTTTGAACTGTGAAATGCTAATTCTTTCCTGTTTTATGCCCCCCCCCCCCCCCTCATGCCATCTTAATGTCAGCTGCAAGCTGTAATTAGCACTAAACAAGACAAATCGGCGGTTGGACGTCATTAGGCGTTTTGTCATTGTGTTTTTGTGATAAAATCAAAATATTCATTGGAAAAATTGATGCTGTTATTACAGTGTTAAAAGGAGGTGGGAGCTGTCTAATTTGCACCCCAAATTGTTTATTAAAAACGTTAAAATTTAATGATGATTGAAGAAATCAGAGCATGATAGCGCCTGTAAATAGTTTATTTTACTAAACAGACATTTATAGTTTACATTTTTTTGTGAAATTCGAAGGATCCTTCAGTGCAAATATGCAGCCTATAGTCTAAAATCCTCTAAAAAGTGGAAAAAACGCTGTAAAGGTTTCATAGAAACACTGGCAACAAAAAGAAACCTGATTCTGTTCCCCACATGCAGACATGAGAAAGCTTTAAAGGCTTAGAGGTGTAAACTTACAGACCTTAGTTTACCTTGAGGCTTTTTTTTTATCATATGATGTCCAGCTGTGTCTATAAGATGCCTCTGGTGTGAAACGCTTTTTGTTTAGCAGCTGGTAGGAGTCTGAGAGTGTCAAAACATCACCAAAACTGGAAAGGCAATGTTATACGATCCTTTTTCAGAAATACTTTGGTGAAAACAAACCCCTCAAGTGTTACAAATGGCCCAAAAATTCTTGCAATGGAATTCACCTTTGGTTCTTTCAATTAAAGTTAAAGAATTTTTGTGTGAATTTAAATGCCACTGACTTGTGTGCACTCTAAACCTAAACTTAGTCAATTTATTGGATGAAGGAAAAAAAACTTTAATGTCCTTCTTAGCTGTTCCTCTGAGATTTTATTTTATACCCACCCCTCAGTTTTAGACATGCTCTGTCAAGCTTTCAGCTAATCTGTGAATGACCAGTTTCTATTGTTAGACTCCCTTTATGCTGCACTATCTTTCTGTACAAAAGTACAAATTAGCTTTTAATGAAAATCATTGAGCCTCTACTGTCATGATTTGACTTTTCACTGCCGTGGCTCAGATCTAATTCTCCTTGTGCATGCAGTCAGATCAACAGGAAAGATGTCTGCTGTGTTTACCTGGATAGTAAAGTCAGAAGTGATGTCTCAAAATGACTAACCGTTTAGCTTAAGGTTCACATTTCATGTGACTGAGAGTCATTTTACCTTAGAAAAAGACTGCATCTTATTGTTTTCATCCTTTGTTTCTTTGGGGTTGATAAATCCAATAATTGAGCTTAATACAAATTTCTTTTTATACTAGCAAACTCATAAATACCTGTCCTGTTACGAGCATATACGCGCATTTCGGCTTCATGTCATATACAGTAATTCCATCCGGGCAGAAAAAGGCAATTGTTAATTTTTCCTTCATGATAATAAATTTAGAACAGTTGTTACTTCTGTGTTATGAAAAGAACACGACCCACACGTTACTACCAAATCCAAGTCTGTGATTGTTCACAGTTTTCATAATGAAGTCAATAAGTTTGAGTGGTTTTTTAGCACGTGATCAATGAACACCTGATTTGTACGTGAGCAGACAGACAAAAACTTGTGTAGCGATCCTTGAACGCGAGAGTTCTGAACGCAGAAGCCCGAAATTCGGGGTGGCGCGCGTTCACATAGAATTTTTATTGAAAGTGGCCGCTTAAATGTGAGTAGCGTGCGTAGCATATGGAACCAGCCTACTAAACGACATACTTCTACAGCAGCTCATGAAAACAGAAATCATTTCTGTGATGTGATGCATTTATTTATTTATTTCAAAATCCTTTTGGTTGTTTTTCAGTCAAATGCGTCACAAACAGTTGATCCGCTTTCATGAATCCAAAAGACTAATTTTGAGCAAATATTCGCGGTGTGATTTGGTTCACGTCCCCGACCCCCCTTTGCCCACCCTATATTTCAAACTGTCCAGTCCAATATGACCAGCAGCTGTTGTCAGTACCTCTAATTATAGCCTTTGCGCAGGCTCCCAGGGAAAGACTGGAGGTCAGGTTACACCTACTCAGTGCTCTCACACACAGACCCAGACCATACTCAGGCACAAACACACAAATATGTTCATTAATGTAATATTTTAGACCTTCTTGGTAATTTTCATTTATTAGATAAAAAGCAGAAAAGAAGGAATTTACATTAATCTTAAATTTGTTGATAAGGAGTCTGTGTGATGTTATAAAATAGTTAAAAGATGCAACATTTTATTGTTTTTTACATAACACTTTCTAATTTCCATTAGATCCTTAATCATTTTCATTTAAGTATTGATTTTATTTAGATAAATGAGTTTAAGTGTTTCTTAAGGTAGCACAATTTAAAAAATCAACTGTTATTTCTCAGCATTGCAACATTAATTTATAATAACTTTATATAATTTTCCTTCCACCTTTTTTTTATATGTGGTTGTTTATATATGAGGTTTGCTTCTCCGTCGCTCTCAGCTGCTCTCATTTCAAACTCTTGTTCCTCTTCATCCCTCTCTATTTTGGACTGTCAGAGGGGGCAGGGTGACTCAAAGAGTTGACCTCTTTCTGCCGGCCCTGCTTTCTTCTCCCTCTTTCGTCGATATTTCAAGATAAAACATTGAAAACTTTTGGGTTTTTCTTGTTCCTGAAATTACAACTCCGAAAGAAACCTAAAAAGCTGTTTTTTCCTCTCTGTGTGTGGATATTTTCTCATGTATTTCCAGAGCTTGTGTGATCCATCTGGAGTACCTTTTTGCCTTTTCTCAATCAAGCGGAACCGAAAAAGGATTCAACAAAGGAGTTTTTTATTTGTTTCTATGGTAACTCTGCATTTCCAGAACCTCTGAGGACCATAGGGTTATCATTTAACGTCCAGCAAACGCAAAGATTAAGGTACATTTAAAAAAATCTATTAAACCTTGGCTGAACTTTATGAGCTGATACAGATCTATTTCAAACCTGAGGGCTTTTTCACCATCTGTGCTGTTATCTTTTATCGTATTAATTTCAAATACTTTCAGAAGGCCAGCTGCTATTGATGATATCCTGCTTATCTCTTGAGCTGAGGGACTGTTTCTCCTCAAAGTTCACGTGAAGCTTCTCAGTGTCATTGTTCCTTCGATTGGAGGTTCTGAAGTGCACCTTCTCATTCAGCTGCATTTATTAATGTCACATTTGCATTTGCTTTCCACTATTCAGCATCACTTTCACCCACCAGTTCTTGGAAATAAAAACAGGGAATATTTTTTATGCTGAATTTCATCCCTAACCCTGAATTACATTTACAGTAATACCCTGTTCATCCTACTCATTTTAAATGATGAGACTGGTTGACGTGTTCAACAGATGAAACCATAAAAAAACAGGCAATAACTTTAAAAACGGATTTTGAATGTAATTTCCCACCTTGAAATTTATACTCTAATTTTTCTAACCTTTTTCCTCTTTTTTTTTAGTCTTTTCATTCCCAGCCTGTCATAAAGGAGGACTATTCATAGCCAAATGACAGTTTTCTATTTGCACAATTTGCATGTGGGAGAACATGCAAGGCAGCAGGATGTCGGGTCATGTTTCCATGCAGGATTGGTTGTTAATAACAAGCACTGATCTGTGATGTGGGAGGCGGTTCATTGACTGGTCCTGTACCTAAGAGTAGTGTCAGCAAATCCTGGTTGTTGTTTTTTTTCTCCATGTGATTATATATACAATTTAAGCTCAAAATAGCATTTCTTAGTATTTCTTTGTTCAAATCGTACTGAATCAGGAGTAGATGAAAAAAATGCCACAAGCTTCCTGCTCCACTCCATTCTGATGCATCCACTTACAGACAAATAGATCCGTGTACGTCTTTGTTTTCCTCGTCTGAGCTGGAATCTGGATCAGATCTGTACGGCTGGATAGCGCCAATGTTGCTCGCCATTTTTGTTGCACTGGTAATGTGAGAGAGGGAAGCCAGAAGGTGAGTGTCACCTCTCTGGATGATGGAAGTGGGGGCAGGCTCACTCTGCAGCAATAGCTCCTCCCACAAATCAAAGGGAAATTTATGATGAACATCTGCCACTATGCAGAAACCACGGCTATGTCTGAAATCCTTCACTACTCACTACATAGTGCACTATATAGTGTGATCGTCATTTTATAGTGCTGTCCAAATCTACAATTCTTAAATGGAGTGCCCTTTAAATTTCCCAGAAGTTTCTGCGAAATACGAGTGTGCCTCGATGCATATATAGACTGCAATTTATGCGGAAAAAAGTATTTCAATGTAATGTTTTTAATAATCAAAGGTTTCATCATCAGAACCTGTTAATATCGATTTGATTTTCACTTGTGAAATCAGTGATGTCATAAAAAGTGGTGAGCATGGTGTCATAATTTTGCTTTTAAAGTCCAGGGCACTAGGTAGTCCTGCACTACATGTTTTTTGGCAGTTAGGAATTAGGGTTTGAATTCGGACATAGTCCATTTCCTAGAATTATTCCGTTTTTGACTAAAAGCGGTATAATCATATTTTAAAGACCACTGGAAATGCTTTTAAATAGATCAAAAGATGATTGGAGTAGGAATATATTTTTACTCAAGAATTGTAAAATTTGAATATCTTTGTGTTTCTCTCTTAGATGTCTACTTATAGCCTTGGAAAATAAATCCTTATTTTCATGCCCACTACGTTTAATCAGTATGTCATAGGATGACCATCTGTCAGAAAGGTGGGCAGTCCTCACAGCATCCTTCGCTTTTCATTTACAAGCAGGCCGCTGTCGCCTTTCATTTGCCCTCAGATACCAGTTAGAAACCAGCTCCCACAATGTTCTAATTCTGTCCTGTCCTCTGGTGTGGAGGCAGCAACAGTTGGTGTCCATGAGTGTTTGTGAATAGCGGCTCAGCTCTTAACATTAACAACAGGTGGGCTGGGTCATTTCAACTCAAACAGAACAAAGATGTACAAGAAGTAAAAGGAAATATATATATATATATATATGTGTGTGTGTGTGTGTGTGTAAGTGCTGTTTATTTTTGCAGGCCTGTTTGATATAGTCTAATATCATCATATCATTGTCGATTTTTTTGCTACTGCTGGTCAATAAGTTGGTCTAAGAAGCTGATGCTGAGGCGCTGCTTGATCAATGGACAGTTTTTACATGGCATGGATGTCAAAACTGGACACGCATGGATGCGTGCACCCCCCACACGCTGGCTATTGTTTAGCAGATCAATGCTTACCCTTTTCGAACTGGACCCACACACAAATACACATTAGAGTAAGTGAAGGGTGGAATTATGTTAAATTGATTTTGCAGTTTGTTAACCGAAAGCTGCCACAGAAAGGTCAGTCTGAGATAAACGAGGGAATCAAAACACATCAAGTTCTCATGTTGGAGGAAATGCTGGATTGTGTGTGTGGTCCTGTGCTGCTGCTGCTTACATTTTTGCTTGTTTAGCAGCAGAGAAGATGAACGTGAAGCCGCCACAATGGATCCTCCAATTAAACCTTTACAGCATGGTCCTTACACTGATCTGTCAGAGCAAGTATCACTTCATATCGTTGGAAACGCAATGTGACAGTCAGGTAGAGAAACAGAGACAGAAATAAATCCAATCAAGAGCCACATAATGAGCACAAACAAGCTATTGCACACGCATAATCACGTTATTTTAGCACGGGCCGCTCTGCCATACATGATGAAAACTTTCTCTGGAAGAAGTAATTTGCCTCATAACTCAAATGCAATCTTCTCATCTCTTGGCTCCTTTTTTTTTCCTCCCACAATTCCCTCCAACCCTCTCACTTGCTCACATCTCTCCGCCTCACTCCTGCATAGCTAAACAGAGAGCGTGCTCATGAGTCACCAGTATCTGCGTAAATAAACAGCTTGTTTTGGGCATTAATCATATTGCTTGTATTTATGTTGATAGAGACCGAATTGAACGAATTTGGCTCCGTTTTGAATTCATCTTGTCAAGATACAAATGTTTTGACATTTACTTTCAACTAGCTCTTCGAATGAAAACATAGAGGCGGCCGACACTCTGGAGTCTGGAGTTTGTATGATTTCTAGAAATATCTTGTGTTTTTGGTAGCCTCCAAAGATCTGTCAAAAACACTCGTCTCTTCCCTTTGGGCCTCTTCTTTGCTTGAGTTCTTCAAAACTATCCAGAAAACCTCAAACCTTAAGGAGTGGGATTTGCAAGAAGCTCAAACTGGAGTCAAAACTCACAAGAACTTAACACATTTTGCTCTTTCTCTTGTCATATTATTCATCTAAAATGCAGTTGAGGCGGTTCTACTGTGCAAGGTTTTCACAAGTTTGTGCTGCAAAAAACACAATATAACTCCTTTCTGAAGATCACACAGTGTGTGGGAAACAGTAATTCCTCCAAATGATGTTCATAACTTGAACTTCTGTGTGGGTGTAGCCACCCAGCATCTCCAGAACTGTAGAGCATTAATTAAAATCTCTTCTTTTTCTACTCGTCTTCAAGCTCCGTCCTTCCATGAGCCATCAGAGCAGCAGCGGGGAGGCAGCCTCTCCATCAAAGTCAAGTCAGAGGACGTTTTTGGATGACATCATGTTAACCTTCAGCAACCCCATGGCCTGGCTGCTGATTGTGGCCCTGATCCTCACGTGGTCAGCAGTGGCTGTTGTTTTGTTCGATCTGCTTGATTACAAGACTCTAACCGGTAAGTGTTTGGAAATTACTCCTAAAAGTATTTTATTTCATTTTAATTTTGATTTTTCTCACATGTAATTTCCCCTATAAATAATCCTATAAATAATAATCCCATAAAAATGTGATATATTTTTCTCGAGGCGTCCCATCTCGCTGTGCATCACCCATCTTTCACTTGTGACTCCATTTTTCATCCAAACCCGGGACATTTTTGAAGCAGACTTCAAAAGTGGGCATCACAATTATCATCCTTTTCAACAGCATCCATGCATCAAGATACGGAAACACATACTTTTTTTTTGTCAACCGCAAAAACAAACACCTAATAGTTGTGGCGCTTTAGTCCATCTAAAGTGACACAAAGTGTGTTTCCCTCTCAGCAGATGCTTTGAAAATCAACACATTGCCCTCCTCGTTTTCACCATTTAAAACTTCATCTTCAGAAGCTATGTACGTATACCCCCTCCTTTTTGTCCCAATGGTTTGGCTCACCCTGGCAGAACAGATTGAAAGGAGTCTCATTTTGTTAGGGTGCACACAGCTAATGGAGTCAAACCGGTTGATTGAATCAAAGAGCTGAAAGTAATATGATGTAATAACCTGGTTTACATGGTTTTATATGTGTTGCTCCTGCAGCTCAGTTTCTGCACATTTTTTTGTTATCTCTGCTTCACAGCTTAATTGTCTAAAGCGATCCCATTTGTTTTTACTGTGATCATACTTAAACGGCCTCAGTGCTGTGAGATAAATGAAAATGCACTCCTTTGAGCTTGAAGCTGTGCGTGAGTGATTGAGGTAGATTAAGAAGTCCCCTTTTCAAACACTTTAGGAGATGCTTACTGGCTCGGTGATCAAACCAACTACACATATCGGCCGCAACAATAAAAAAATGCCTCTGAAATCAATTGGATTGATTTTCCTATTTCAGTGGTCAGTGGCAAAAGGAAGCAAATATATAGTCAGCATTCAGAGGGAATAGATCTTCACAAGATTAAGCTGAATTTCTAAAACGTGTTGTGAAGTTTTTCTTTTTTTCTAAACTCCGTTCGATATCTTTAAATGTAGATGGATAGTAGATGAGTCACTGGTTTGAAACTAGTTTTTTCAGCTCGGCGGGCCTTGCCATTTGGACCAAATTTGCACTCACCAAAAAATATGATTGGTGCCGAGCTGCGCTTGAAACTTTCACCTGTCCTTTAAATGAACACACCTATAACGTTTAGGAAATTCCCCCCTGCTATAGATATAACAGAACAAAAAAAAAAAAGGTTGGCCTTTCAGGTTTTTCTTTCAAACCTGCCTGAAAAACAAAACGCAAATGTTGCCTTAACTTGCAAGTCGTTGTCAAAATGTCTGAAAGCTAAATTGTTTTGGACACTCAGGTTGCACCTAAACAGTGCACAACCAATGGATGCATGCATTTTGTAAGAAACTACAGAATTTTTTTTACTGAATTCAAGTTAAATCTCCAAACTTTACGAGATTATTGTCTGCCGGTAGCTATTTGTTCCAAAGTGGCATTCTGCTCATGAAAACATGAATATAGATGTCTTTTTAAATGTGTGTTCAAATGTCTTATAAAAGCTCTAGCAGCTGTTTTGAAGCACATTCAATGGACTCCTGTTTAAAACTCAGAGTCCTGGCTTGCTTGTGGAAGTTACTTTTCAGTCTTCTTACTGTAAATCCTCTTAAATAACATTGGAAGGTTTCTCTCTTTATAGTTTAATAAAGACTTTCTTTCCATCAATTTGATTGACACCTGAGTCAGATCTCCATGCATTGGGATTATCCCCCCAGTGTGAGGACAGTCCTTTGGGCACGTGTGTAAAATAAACTGCCATATTTAACTCCTTTCCTCAATCTCCCCCTATCTTCAACCCTTTCCAACTTCCACCCGTCCAAATCTTCTCCATCCTCATGCTGTCAATCATCTGTCATCCCACACAAAGACTACACATCATACTGTGACGACCCCGTGTGTTTATCACCTGGTAAAAAAAAAGGCGAAAAAACGACTAAACCTTGACTGCACTGCTTGCTTCTAGACTGCTGCATGTTGTGAACCACTTTATAGATCTCCATCCAAAAAGTGGTCAATATTCCACTTTGAATTTAGCTTTTTTAAAGGGTAAATCAACATCAGATCGATGCAAAAACTGCCATTCACATAGCTAGAACTTTTTTTATTTTCCACTTTCAACAAAAATCTTAATGTCTACTTTTAAGAAACATATTTGTTCATTTGGAATTATTTCAAATTCTTAACTTCTTGAACAAACAAAACCAAAAGAAAAATAAAATCTGCAACATTTGCAGCATAACTTATGTGTTTATGCAAATGTCTTGGAGCCTAAATAACACCAAGAACAGTTTTGCAACAATAGTTTAGTTTTTCTACACAGTTTTGCTAAACCCAAAGCCTAAAAACCATGATAAAAATATGCATTGCATGTGCAATATGCGTGAACGTGTGAGTTTAAAACGCCAAAGCCAGCAATTTGCATTTACGCACGTTTACATTGACTTCAGAGGGCGATGTGAACATAGCTTAGAACAAAATGTTCTCCAATTTTTCTTCCCCTACATTTTTCTCCCAATGCAAACTCTCAGGGCACTTTAAGCAAATCTGTTTCCTTGCAATGAAAAATTCAAGTGCTTTGCTTTCACCATATTGACAAAAATGTCAATTTTAAGTATTTATTGAGCTGACTTTCTTTCCAGCTATTTATTTGAGTTGAGTCTCCACTTTACCCACCCACAGCCTCAAGAAGAAAAAATAGGTACCTAATGGTTCAAGAGCTTAAGAAGACTGTAATATGCATGATTACCAGGCTCCACAAGCCAACACAACACATTGTTGATTTGCCCTTTAGCCATTTAACACCCCATGTCAAGCATGTCTGTACTGGTGTGATGTCAAGCGTGCAAACCCTGCGTTTGTCAACCTGCTCCACCTAAACTGGATAACACATTAAGAGGCAAGAGAAAGAGAGATTCGGAAATGCCTCCTCAAGATAATTTGGCAAGAGTATTTTGCTGCCATTGATTGACATGCTGATGGTTAAATGCTTCCCAAAAACATTGTCATCCATTCTTGTGGTTGTGTTTCTTTATCAAAGCAATGTGTGTGTTTGTAATAAGTGTGGAACAGCATGTGTGCTTTTGTTGGGTTTGCTGTTCCTCCCAGACAAACAGCGGCTTCAGATCGCGGCGTCACTCCATCCATCCAATCTGTGAACCACTTTAGAATTTTGTCTTTTTTTTGTAGTTATCTAATTTGCCTAAACAAAGTGAAACTTCATTCGTCTATCACTCATGTGCCACATGTGAAACTTCTCTCCTGGGTTAAATAATAATTTTTAATAAAAGCAACGTTTCCCTTCATGGTTCAGCCATCTCCAGTGCAAACATTTGCAAGGTGACTGTGGCAAAATGTGACGCTGAATCTTTAATCACTTTGCTTTTTGAATGAAGAGGCGTGGGTGTCTGTGAAGTGGCAAAAGGGTCACATTTGTTCTTTAAAATCCCTTTTGTTGCTAAAGAGACTGAATAAAACATGTTAGGAGACACAAATCTATTGCATTTGAGCCAACAGCAGGTTCTCACTAAACAACCCAAGTGTATGTGGAAACAATAGCAATGCAGAAGGAGAATAAATACATAAATATTCATGGGTAGACACACTGCATAGAAAAATACAGTGTTTCTGAGATTTAAGCTGCAGAGCTGAAACAAATAGTGGGATAGCTGCAAAAATCTGCGACAAAGTAGCTGCCAAAATGTTGATTTCTTCCATTGTAAATCAGTTTTTTCTTTACAAATGGCTTCCTTCAAAATTAAACTAAAAAGTGCAGCAATAATAACAAATACTAGTAATCCAGTGTTTATTTTCTATTCCACACATCCATTTTGGAATTTCAAAAGGTGCTCACATTTCCAGACAGACAGCCAGGGAAGGTATATATCTTTTCTCATCCCTTTCCAAAGTATAGCTGTTATTTTGGAGTCCTAAAACTTTTTATCTTTTTACAGCCGTGGCACAATTTGTGTTGTTATTTTTGCTTCTCTAGCCTTTATAGTCACCTATTGATCTGAAAAGAAAGTAAAGCTGACATAAAAACCCTAAAGACAAAAATAAATCAGGCTTAAAAGATTTCTGACACTTAAAGAGAGTTGAACACAACAGTTTTTAGAAAACTGATTTGGTGTCAAAAAAAAAAGCAGGAGCAGAGCAGTGAATGACATAGCAACAAGAAATAATGGAAGTCAGACAATTACCAAGTGAAATGCTGGTCTTTTATTCCTGGTTTCTCTGGCAGTGTGTGTGGAGTGCCAATCAAAGAAATGTCAGTGCATTAATCAGATGTTTATGAGGCTCCATTAGCCTATGCAACTCCTCCGCACGGGGAGAGAAACGGGCAAAAAGGGCCCTCCATCTGGCAAAAGGAAAATTAAAGACATCCACAGAGAAAATCCAAACAATGCATTTAGCACTTTAGAGGAGATGGTTCTCATAACACTCACAGAGCTGTGATGAATATGCCATTTTACTTGTTCCTTGGAGAAACAAATGCAAAACACTTCGCCGCAGGAGCAGAGCGTGATCAGTCGGATTTAACACTGTTAGCAGGTTAGGCGGATTTCTTTTCACACCACATGCAAAACGAAGCCCAGCTTTGTGCGTTCCAACAGCAGAAAGATGCCATTGTTTGGTTTCCTTCTCACTGTTGCATACAAATGTGTGTATGAGTTCGATGTTGGGTTATTGAAAAAGAAAACCCAGCAATTCTAAATAAATAAATACAACTCTATTTAAAAGGAACTGTGAGCATCTGTTGATGAAATTCTGTGCTTGTGCTGCCTTACTCACTGAAAACACATTTTTAATGTTCTGTAAATACATGTATTTTTTTTTACAAAGCTGACAAGTTTAACATGTGAAATATATGATCAAATTTAATTTGATCAAATTAAATTGAAAAAAAAATCTGTAGAGGCAGAGTGTCAGAAATGATTACCGGTAACTTTTAATGACACAACTAAACAGTTTTCTCCCATTTCAGAAGATAATGTGTCAAAGCAAACTAGAGGGAAATCTAGTTTATCATAGGACTAACTAATACTCAATTCACCTTTTTATTTTGTGACAAACTAACCTTTGCAAAGTCCTAACCCAGGGGTCTGGGATCCAGAGCCATGTGAGGCTCTTTATCTCCTCCATTATGGCTCTCTAGTTGTGTGAAAATATTAAATTCTTATACATTTTAAAAGTAACATGTTTTTTGACTAAAAGGCAAATCTAGCGAATCATAAAAGTTTGATTAGTTAAACTTTATCACAAACAGTACGCATTGCTCCACAAGGCTCTTCACTACTGTAGCCATGATGCTTCAACAATCCATCTAGCGGTGCAGCTTTGTAATTTACTGAAGTCACAATAAAACACTTTGACATATTTGAGCACTGTGTACCACAGAAAATCAATTTGAGGTCAGTAAGCACAACCAGAACTCACACATACAGGAAAGTTCACTGGATTATAAAGGAGATTTAACTATTTTTGAACAAATACAATGATTTTTACGGAGCCCGTGTCCTGACATTAAAAAACTAGAATATATCTCGTTCCCACAGATTATTATCTTGTTCTCACAAATTAATATCTCGTTCCCACAAGATAATATTCCGATAATATTTTGAGGCAAATAGTATTTGCCTCGAAATTAAGTTGGCGAATGAAATAATTATTCACGTCATTAGTCATTCATAAACACCGATATGCTCTAGTCCATCCGGCCGTAAAAGCCGCTTTCAGCGGTAATGTTCGTGTCTCTGTGACCCACATTCAAGAAAAGAAAAAGAAAAACAAGAATGATCAATTTCTTACTGTCTCAATGAATATAAGAAAAATATCATAAGATTTATGATACCTGGGCTGCTTCTCCATACGATTCACCGGACACAGCTCCTAGCTCCGTCGGGGAACTCTTTGCTTGTTATTTTAAAAAGCACTAAAGCATCGGTAATCACGTTCATTCACACCCTGGTGGTATGCTCTCCGTCCATCTTGCTGCAAAAGCTGCTTTCTGCCGCTACTTCCGTGTCTCTGTGAGCATTCAACAGGGGTAAAAATAAAAGCCAGAATGATCCATCTATTATTGTCTCGATGAAAATTTAGAAAAATATCATAAGATCAGGCTGGCTGCTTCGCCTACCGGACTTAGCTCTTGGCTAAGTGTGTGCAAGATGTGAGCAATGTCCCGTCATGCATCACGCATACCCAAGATGCATTTCGACAAATCACAGTGCTGCTGTAACTGAAGTATGACAACAAGACCAATGATTGGCTGGTCAAATTGCATCGTGTATTTCGAGGGAAAGGAATATTATCTTGTGGGAACGAGATATTAATCTGTGGGAACGAGATACATTTTAGTTTTTTAACCCTTGTGCTATCTTAGATGACCCCACCCTTACATTGACGTGTTCTCCCTACCATGACAAAGGTGGATAAAGGTGGAAAGATTCCATGTAATCCATGGACACCAGTGAAGATCACAAATCATTGAAAAAAAGGTTCAGAGCACTGTATAGTGGGTCTAGATGACCCAACTCCCAATGGTAAAGTGCCTAGGATAGCACAAGGGTTAATGTCAGATTTACTTTTAGTTGGTTAAATTTATGATTGTATGGCTTGGATGCACCAAAAATGGTAAAATTGAATAAAAATATTTTATCTTTTTTTGTTTTGCTTTTTGTTTTTTTTACAGTTGCAGCCATTACACTCGACTACCACATTTTCTGCACGTGGTACAGATTGGCTTTTATTTTGAAAGGAAGTCATGTAAACCTCTCTAAAAAATTGCATTTACAAAAAAAGGCTAATTTCTCTTTATATTTTATGTAGGCCAGAAATGTCCATTTATATTGATCATAATAGTAACATTGACAAATATGCACAGCAGTGTTTCATTTTTCTAAAGGGTGAAGTGAGACTTTGTGGCTCCTATTGGGTTGTGGTCAGTGAGAAATCACCCCAAATTGGACAGTGTTAAAGGCTGGAAATCCCTGTCCAAACCCTTTTTTTGTATTCTGTTAAATATTTACATAATTTTGCGTTTTATTAATGGGTAAGTGTACGTTTCTTTCCTCAGACGTACTTGTTTATGACTGAAATAACCTCTGCTTAAACGTTTTTCCTGGGTGTCCTAATAGAAACATCTCTAACTTGTTTTTTTGCACATGTATTGGTTAAGTATCTCAAATAAATTTGGAAGAAGTTGGTAACTGACAGTGTCATATTCTTACACAGACAATGTCAGACATGGAAGAGCAGGTAATAGAGAGCACGAACATCTGCCTGACACTTTCCTCCTGGGTTTATGTTGCTGTGTTCTCACCAAGCATGTTTGCACCTTGACGAATAAAAAAAAAAAATGAGGACTAAAAAGTCAGTTTGATGCATTTATTTTAGCAAACCTGTGGCTTCATAGAGGCAAAGCTCTGAGCTGTGAGCTTGTTTTAGCTGTAATGCATGTTTTATCATTGTTCCACTGATCTTTCTTGTAATCTGCTTCATATGATGCTCCTTTTGTTAACCTGTCTCTCCTGTTAAGGTCTCCCACCTCCTTCTGCCATTGCCAGAAAAGCTATAAGGTCTAGAAGTAAGTGGACCACACAGCCTTAATGGATCAAACCTGGAACCAATGAAGCTTTTGCTGTTTTTCTTGCATAAATCAGCTTGAAAGACATAATCACAGTGTCTGTGCAGAAAAAAGTCACAGAAAAGCTGATTAGGTGTGGTGCCCCTCAGCATCTGTATTCTTTCTTCAGGTGGGGCTCGGGTTGTAAAATCAAGATCGGCTGAAATTCATGGTGACACTACGGCTCAAGAGGGAAATGACTGGCTGGACATGATGTGGACGTTTGTAATCAGTTTGGTCGCTCCTGATGAAGAAGAGGAAGGTATTCATCAGCTCACTGAAACCCTCACATGTAAGAAAGTTTCCCACACCAATCAAAATGTCCTACATAAAAATATGATTGTTTTTCAAAACTAGCCTGCTAAAAAGCTTCGCCCGCTGGATGCTTTTATGATCATTTTTTTTTTAGATGTGTATTAGTTGTTGAAGAATTCAGCACTTTCTGAATAAAGGATTAGAGTGTATTTAAAAGTTTTAGCTTTAATAAATACTTTAAACTAAAAATGTTGGTCGATTATGGTCATTCATGTGAATCTATATTAAAAAGCTGCACTCATTCTGATGGGCAATGGGCAAAAAAGGCGTTTACCTCATAGAAGGAGCCTGAAATTAGCAGAAGTTAAGAATAGACTGCAGAAAGATGGTGAAGTAAAAGTAATTTTCCGTTATAAACTCCAACCGTCAATGATTTGGATGTCAGTCTTCTACAGCTGAAATGTACTGAATTCTGGAGCAATTGGACTAAAACCTTTATGGTTTTTTTTCAGCTATGCACTCAGAGGAGCTCTGAAGAAGAACTGCAGTGAAAGAGGATCTAAAAAAGAGAAGGATAAGAGACAGTGAGAGGAAGCTGTTATTGTTAATATTATCACGCTAACACTATGTACTAACGTTTTTTTTCTCTCAAACTGTAATTTGACCAATAAAATCTACCATATTGAAAACTTTATTGATGTTTTATTCTTGAAAAAGGGTAAATAACACCCTAGAATATTCTGGTCACAGATATTATTATGAGAACTGCAAATTTCTGTTTGTACCTTTTTTTGAGTTTCATCTTGAAAATGTAGTATCTACACATCAATGCATTTCATATTCAGCATTTGAAGTTGTAAAGAATAGGAGCAGGTGAACAAAATGCAACTAAAGTGATGACTTAACCAGGTGAATATGTGAGTTCAAACATAACCAAACTTAAATAACTCAAAGTTCAGTTACCTTGAGAAAGGTTTGTTGATTTAACCCCTCCACGCCTAACTTTGTTTCAAACTTCCAAAAAACAGTACTTCTTTTTTTTTTGCGTTTAAGGAGATGTTAAATTGAGGTGAGTTTGCAGCAGAAGTGGGTTGATGCACATTTGCATCAATAAAAGTCAAAGGAATAACAAAGAAAACCTGTAACTGAAAGGAATCAGCTGATCCAGTGAACAGAAACCAGATGGGATCTTTTTGTCTGTGGTACAGTTCAAGATTCTTTGACATCAGGGGTTCAGAATTTCTACCAAAACAGCATCTAATAGAAACAGATTCGATACATGCAGGTTCTTTTCCTATTAATGTATAACATTCAATATAAGTAACATATGGTACACAGAAAACACAACCACAATGGGTCACTTTCTATGGACTACCATGTGTGGTTAGATCTTTCTTGACAGTTCTGCACGGCAAAAACTGAAACTTAAAAAAGTAAGAAGATCCTTGTTTCAAGAAAATGGGTCTTATTTTCTGTCTTCCAAGAAAAAAAAATTTTTTAAGAAAGTTCTTTAATAGCAAAATAATCTTAGTTTGAGAAGACATGTCATAGTGACTAGAATTTTTCCTTAATATAATAAGAATTCTTGGTAAGACTATTTTCTTATCACATTGACAGATTTTGCCAATTTAAAGAAAATCTGCCAATGGGGTAAAAATGTTTGCTTATTTAGAAGAGGCCTGTTTTTGCAATGAGAAATGTCTGTCTTAGTTTCAAACTTAGACAACATACACTCACCAGACTGCCAGACGGGCTGGTCGGAAAATTTCAGAAACTGCTGATCTACTGGGATTTTCACCCACAAACATCTATGGGGTTTACAAAGAATGGTTAAGAAAAGAAAAAATATCCAGTGAGCGGCAGTTCAGTGGGCAGAAAGTGTTGATGCCAAAGATGAAAGGAGGAATGACCAGACTGGTTTCAGCTGATAGAAAGGCATCAGTAACTCAAATAACCACTGGTTACAACTGAGGTCTACAGAACGTCCAACCTTAAGGCAGATGGGCTACAGCAGCAGCAGAAGACCACACCGGGTGTCACTCCTGTCAGCTAAGAACAGGAAACTGAGGCTACAATTCACAAACTCACCAAAACTGGACAATAGAAGATTGGAAAAACGCTGTCTGGTCTAATGAGTGTCTGTTTCTTCTGGCATCATTTGGCATTAATAACATGACAGCATGGATCCATCCTTCCTTGCATCATGGTTCAGGCTGGTGGTGGTGAAATGATGTGGAGGATATTTTCTTGGCACACTTTGAGCCCCTTAGTATCAACTGAGCATGGTTCCAGCACCACAGCCTACCCAACAAATCTGCAGCAACAGTGTGTTGCTATCATGTCAATATGGACCAATTTCTCTGAGGAATGCTTCTAGTACCTAGTTTAATCTATGCCAAAAAGGGATCCAACCCAGGACTAGCAAGGTGTTCCTAACAAAGTGGCCAGCGGTGAGTGTAGACAGTGAGTGATGAAGGTGTCCTGCAGGAGATGCGAGAAGAGTCTCCCCAGTTATTTCAGCATGGAGAGCAGGTTCAACAGTGCCCACTGTGGTCTTGTTGCTGGTAACAAAGAAAAAATGGTTGTCAATTTCATCAGCAAGATAATTTAATGGAGTAAGGGGGGGGGGGGGGTAACGCAAGGTGGGTAATGTTTAAGTAATTGACCAAAAATACTGACTCACAAATACTTGCTCTCTCATTCCGGGCAGTAAAAGCTATGAATAATGGATCCCGTTTTTCTTGGCTTGAGGGAGAAGCTTTTAAACATAATTTGTTGCCTTAATTTATTTACACAACCTGGCTACACCAACCCTGAGGGTGGATGTGTTTCAGGACTGGACCAGAAGAAGAAGGACACAGTGAATTTGTAACATACACAGGCTACCAATAAACATTAAAAAAGAAAACAATAAATCACAACAATTGTTTCTGGTTTCAATTTTACAGTAATAAACATGTTAAAAAAACACTTGTGCCACTTTTATTCAAGTGCTCAGTAGTCACCCATTTAAGGTATTTCTCTCCAATGATGTTTGAGTACAAATAATACAAAGAAAACGTTTAATTAAATGCAATAAACAGTGAACCTACCATGATAAAAATCACATTTTAAACATGTAAGATTATGGATTCGTCTTCCTCTTTGCCTTTCAGCTCCTCCCTTTTGGAGTCACCATAGCCAATCCTGTGCCTCCATCTAAAAATGGCCATCAGAATACTCCTCTATTCCTCTATTCTTCTCACTCTTCAACAGTCCAGTCAGAAACTCTTTCACCACTTCTCCTAAACACAACATTTTCATCGCTTCATCTTTGCCCACAACAGCCACCATTTCTTCTTTGTGCTCCCTGACATTTCCTTATTCATTCACTCCTTCACATTCTTCTATCCACTCACTTTTTATTAGCTTTCTGTTCCTTTTAATCAACTCCTGAACTTCTTCATTCCATCACCAAGTCTCCTTATCTGTGTTCCTTTCTGCCATATGTCACTCCAAGTTCCTTCCTCCCAGTCTCCCTGATCATCTGGAAGAAAC
The DNA here is from genome assembly GCA_037389245.1 of Oryzias sinensis. Taxonomy (NCBI): domain Eukaryota; kingdom Metazoa; phylum Chordata; class Actinopteri; order Beloniformes; family Adrianichthyidae; genus Oryzias; species Oryzias sinensis. The sequence goes on along the minus strand of CM074509.1, from coordinate 20,581,933 downwards.
TCACCTGCTCAGCTTCCTCACCACCAAAGTCATCCTACACACCACCACTCTGTCATTTGTCTACATTTTCCCCACCCATGGCAGGTCTTGACGCCCATATACGATTTTCTGACTATATACGATTTTTTTGATGACCCGCTTACATCATCTTTTAAAAGTGACCCGTATCCAATTTTTGCATTTACACTATACAATGCTGAAAGTATCAAACGTAGACGTTCTGAGGACTACGTAGCAGCATCTCCGCCTTTCGCGGACCTCCTTCAGACTTTCGTGTGACTGCGGTTGTCATGGAGGGAACGCAGCGACGGGCGCTCCTGAGGGGATGCACGGGGGAGTAAAAAGGAGGGCTGCTGGGCCGTCTTATGTGCTCTCTCTGAGTTTTGAATGAGGAAGTGTATGCAGACGTGCTGTACTAACAGTTTGATCCAAGTTTTGAACCTTTCCTGCGCGATGACTTCTGTTTTTCCTACCGTGGTCAGAAGCGCACGGGAGATTTTCTCAAGGGCCGAAGGCGGATTCTGCACAGAATGGGTTAAGAAGACTCCAAAACAATCTTTTGGGGGAGACACCTTATTTTTAATTTATGGTTCTCCGACACTCCCCCGCTACGCGCTCACACCCCCTCTCCTCTCCTTACACACACACACACAGCACGCGCGGACCGGAAATAACAGCGGTTTCTGACTACGGTCTGAAGCCTGAGGCTGAAAGGTAAACACGCTGACAGCAAAATCAGCGCACAAACAGCACCTTAATAAGTCATGTGATCTCAGTTGGTGGTGTCCTGAGTTGATGTCACTGACGTACGACTCGCATTTACTGGGGAATATCCGATTTGTCTGCTTACGTGACACACGCAAATGCACGTATCTGATTTGTATCCGATTTATTTCCACATATGAGAGAGGCCTGTATCCGATCTGATAAAATTGGAATCCATGCACTTTTGTCCTGCTTACACGCTCACCGGTCATATCCGATCTGTGCCACATGAGAGGAAAAAAATCTGAATTGGGTCACTTGAACCATGCAGTGTAAAGGCGGCCTTTTATCCTACGCTTATGTGGAGCATGTGACGTGTGTCAAAGAAAGTGCTTTTAGTGAGTTCCTGAATGCATGATTAGCATATGATATTTACACTGGACTGTTGCTACTCGATCCTAGCACATCATGTGCCTGCAGTTGGAAGAGGCTTGGTGCAAAAATGTAGTAAAATCTTGCTCCTGGCTTTTAGTTTCACAAATCTATTTCAACGTATGAAAGACTTGGTGTCATAGAGCTCCGATGATTTACTCGTGTTTATATAAACTTTTCGTTGGAAATGGGCTATGTGACCTTATGTGAAGTATCTCAACCCAAGCATCTCTCTTTTCTGGTAAAATGAGTTCACCTTTGACCTTTCCATTTTTTTTGCTAACTCTGGATTCCTGCCCTGAACACACACCCACTAAGCTTACCCATATGCCAGTTAAAGTCTACAGCAATCACCACTCTGGCACTTTCTTCACCTTCAGAACATTCTCAGCAAACTCCTTCCTCAGTGTGATTCCTGCTCTAGTCCTTTTTTCATCCCCACCATGCTAACACAACTTAGACCTCATCATCAACAAAAAGCGGTTTATTGTGCATGAGGCTGTAAGCTATGTTTCCTCCTCTGCTGTTTGATTCTAAGCTCCTGCTACTGACAGACTTGGACCTTAGCAACGGGGACATTTTTGTTTAATTTCCCAGCCTAAGCCTTTCTGTGGTAGTTTAATATCTGGCAGTCGCTGCAAAATCCTGGCACCATTGTCAAACCCACTTGGGCTGTAATGCATGAGAAAATGCATCTGCATTTGACTGTGATCAATGCCTGGGATTCTCTAAACCTGACACCAAGGAAAATCATGTGAGAATTCAGATCACAACTTGCTGTTATCTATATTGTTAAGGACTGTTTTAAGAGTTATTTGCTTCAATTGAAGACAGGCTCGCTTTTTATATCCTACACTTTTTGGTAGCAGGTTGCTTTTACATTTAAAAAAAGGAAGTTTCATTTAGTAAAAATAAATCTTTGATCACACTTACCTCACATTGTGCAAGACTTGCATCATATCCTGATTGTTTTTCATGCTCATAATTTAAAAAAGAAATTTGCTTCGAATATAACTAATTATGACTGATTTAACAAAACAAAAAAAAAATCCTGAAAGTGCAAAATATGAGCTTTTTGATGAATTATATGCAGTTGTCCTTATTTTATTGAAATGTATTTGGCTCTAAACAGTTGCAATCATATATGATGACATTAAAATACATTCTTAACCCATGAGAGCAGTTCTATACTGAGACAGCAAAAAGCACTCTAAGTTGGACCACAGCTGCAGTTTCCTTTGGCCCACATTTGACCATGAATGATGGTGGTGACTCAGGGTGAGTGTTGTAGCCTAAGCTCATTCGTGTGCCCACATGTTCAGGCCTCTGGGTCACACCTGATCCTCATCACGGTCACCAGCGCAGGAAGTGAAGCGTGCGTGCCAGAAGCAGCTCACACAAGGCCCATCTGTGTCTGCTGTCATGTTGCAGTTGGAGGAAAGCTGTACAATAGCCAGTAATATTAATGAGAGTTTACATGCAGCTGAATGGTGCAAGCAAGTCTGGCAGCTGACCAAAACCTTTCTGCTTTTGCAGCAAAGAAGCCAGAAGCATTAAGCAATGAGATTTATTTGAATTATTGTGTCAACACCACTGCAGTATTTAGCCACGTTACTTGAACAGAGTGAAAAATTATAAGTTATTTATTTTAAATGTTCATGTTTCTGGAATAGATTTTGATAATCATGACTCATGACTCTTCTGAGACGCATTTACACTTGTAGATACGGAAAGAGAATCTTTTTTTTATACATTATATTGGCAGCATGCATGTTGAATACTATCCATGTTTGCACTTGAAATTATTTATTGCAGCATACTACACGAAAAAAAAAATTTTGCACCCCTCATATGTGCCAAACAATTCATATTCAATCTAAACATAACTGGAGACACACAAAACAATGTATGTTTTTAACCCTGAGATGGTAAATTATCTGAAGATTGTACCTCTAATATTTTCCATATCGTGTTCAAACACAATGCTACTTTTTCCAACGTTGGACAATAATCAAAAAGGAAAAGAAAAGGAAAAATAAATCAGCACTGTGTGCACTGAGGTGATGCTTCCTAACAGGTTAAGCTGGCAAATGTATGACAAGGAGGAAACACCAAGTTCTGAACAATTATAAATCATAAATGTAAACATCTTTTTTGTATATTTAGTATATCTATTTAAACACACATATCTTATTTTCCCAACATGTTGTATTTTTTATGGAATTGTGTTTACATTTAATGCTTATTTTAACAAAGTGTATATTTTTAATGTGTTTTAAAATGTTCCTGTTTTAGACATTCACATTTCATATCAACATAGCCCCAAAATGTTCTTTTTTTGTTTTTTTAAATGTGGTCCACATTTTCTACTTTTCTGTTCAATTTAAAATCCCTAATAGTGTAATGTTAAGCATTACCTTAAGGGGCCCATCAAATATTGTTTGTCCAGAGTCCCAGAGAATACAAAGCACCCACAAGATTCAATGAGGCCCAAACATTGGTAAATAAATATGCAACACCAGCTGTCACTATTGTGTTTTGCTGGCCAGGGGACATCTTGGAAGATTCCAAAAAGAGCAGAATTTTGCTTTGGTGACCAAAGAAGGGAGAACAGAGCATCTTTGCTGGGACGGCTGCACCCAAGCCTGAGTAAGGAAGTGGCTGGAAATGAATGTTTAGACTTTTATTTATGAGTGGAAAATGATAAGTTCTCCCAATCAAATGTATGCACATATTCTGGTTGTTTTATTTGATGTCAAACTGCTATTAATATGTTGTCACCCATCAAAATATGTTATCTGCATTTGCACTATATAAGGCAGTTGGAGGCGTATTTTTGATTGTCTTTTCTGTGTTAACCCCAGAACATGAGATCTTTGCACTGCATTCCCCAACACCTATAGAAAGACATGTCCTCCCATTACAAAAGTGTGATATTCAGTCTGACTATGCACTGAACTTCTTTTTAGGCCAGCATTTGTCAGTGAAAAGAGGAGGATATTAAATTTTCTGCAGAGATTTGTCAACCTGAGTGTGCCTTTCTGTCATCGCAGCAGTGAAAGGTAATCTGTTTCTCCATGCAGCTGTCATGATCAAAGGACTCACACTCCCATGTCTGCCATGCTCAACAACCTACATAGAGGAGATGGCACGGTGACGCATATGGATACACCCCACTCTTCCACCATACACACACACACACCAGTGCTGAACATCCACATATACTCACAACTTTGATTCACACACTAAGGAAATCTCACTCCCCCTTGATGTTGTGTACTCTCTTCAAGAGGCTTGGCTCCTGCTGTGAATACTGCAGTGAAGACACACACACGTGAACAAACTCGTGCACAAACTCACAAAGGTGCTGTACATCAGAATCCCCCATGGGAGTCAGCAATCAGCTGGAGCTCCTGCACTTTTTTAGACTAAATGTGATCATTTTACTCCTTTTTTTAAGAGTTTGTGCAATTCGGTATTAATTTCTTTTTTTCTTCTTTTTGCACACAACTTTTGATTTAAAATATTCAGAGAATCTGCAAATGCCAAGGATTTTTGTAGAGACACTTTCAGATGAAAAGTGTGTTTTTGGTGTTTTAAACATGTTCTTGTGATATTTGTTTCTCGTTCATATAGAAAATTACGTTTAAAATTAGATTTCTGAGCATTTCTTTATTCAAACTGTTGTGAATCAAGAGCAGACGAAAAAATATAGTTTGAAGTTGAGCTTATTTTTTATGTCGAAAATACAAGAAATAGCTCAAAATGATTGGAGTGTGTCTTTAAAAAGCTATGAAGTCAAAAATTAAATCAAATAAAAAACAAAGATGTTCCAGTTTAGTTGATTGCTCCAAACGTCAGCTTTTTGACTCATTTGTAGTTCTACTCTTGAGGTGCTGCAGCAGGTTTACACCTTATGCTGCCATCCAGCACAAGCTGCTGCAGCATCACTTAACTCCCCTCAGTCCTTAATGGTTCTTACATCCAGAGCAGCCCCACCCCAACAGGTCTTTCTGTTCCACTATAGCCTCTTCAAAACTGATGATGAATGAAAATTCACCAGAGTTGCACATGTCAGCCCAAAATCTGAATTCTGTCTGTTACCTGACACTCAGCTTTTCTCTCCCAACAGCAGGCTAATGACCGGCTCCTCTGGCGTTTGGTAACATCATCAGCACTTTCAATTTAAAATAAATAAATAAAAATTGTCATTAGTGACCATACGCTGAATCCTAAAATTTTCATAAATATGTCATAATTTACACGGAAAAAGATGAGAAGAAACCTAATTTGTTTAAGAGGGATTAATAGAAAGGAAGGGATCTGAATAACAACAACACGATTAAGCTATTTTGTCAGCCCATCAAAGTGAAAGAATGACTAAAACATTTTTAAAAGGAGCGGTGGAGTGGGACCAAAAAACAGGAAGTTCAAAGATCTGTTTTGACACCAAAATATGTGATTCATAGAAGCTTGAAAATATGACTTTAGGAAAAATAACAGCACAGAGAGCTCTTATGCAAATGATTTTCTTTGAAGAAAATATTTAAAGATTGAAATCCTAACATTATTTCTCAATGTCAACAAGTCTCGGGGGTCTACTTTCAATTAACTGATGACTCATTTAAATCATTAGGCGTCCCTGATTGGAAACTCTTCCCTACAGAGAATCCCGACTCCCAAGGCTCCACTTTCTCATTTTGTGCACTCAAAAATACCAGGCTGACTTTTATGATACTTGGAAAGGAGGTGACACATGGCCAAACTCAAGGCTTATTTCATTTAGCTGTAGATGGAAATAAATTTTTATGAAAATTGAGGTAAGGCTTTTAGAGAACAAAATTATGAAGAGGCTGGAACTGTTTAAACTGAATGTAAGCCAAATTTAAAGACCCTCTCTGAATGAAAATTGAGTTTCTGGTGTTCTTAACATGTTCTTGTGTAATTTTTCTGATGATGGAGGACATATGTAAAGAAAATTAAGCTTAAAAATGCATTTCTGAGTATTTCTTTATTCAAATAGTTGTGAATCAGGAGCAGACAAAAGAAATGCTGTTTGAAAAAGATCGAATTTGTGACGTAGAAAATACGCTGGGCGGATCACAAACTCCCTACATTCCACTCTGCAACAGAGAGGGGAAGAGGGGTGGGGTTGCCCTGCGCCAGCAGCCCCGCCCACAACTCAGAGGTGAAATTTTAATGAACTACTGCTGCTCTGCTGAAACTGAGAAAAGTTTTTTTTTTAAATTTTGGTTAAAAAAGGCATAATGATAATTAAAAGACCATCGGGAACGCTTTCAAAATAAATCAAAAGAGGCATGTGTCCATCAAAATGCAATGTGTCCAAATCCCCACAAACACATTGATTACATTCAAACTCTACTCTAATATATGCTGAAACGGGGATGACAGGAAAACATAAGAGCATGCTGAGTTTATCTAAAAGCACAAATGTGCAGCAGCACATCACGGGATAACCATCTTTGTATTGTCACTTCATAAATCAATGAAAAAAGCTGATCACTGATGAATTTGCCGTCTCACCACTTTCAGCAATGCCATTAACAAACCAGCCTTCGTAGCTCAAGAATCAATATTTCCATCTTTTCTTGCTCCATCTGGAAGCTAAAAAAACGATGGGGAGTGACAGGAGGATGAAGAGGCATGATATAACTTCCAAAGTTAGTTTGTGTCTAGGCCTGAGCACGCTCCACAAACAGGATCTTCCCATCCTGGGCACCGTACTGTCACCTGACCACAAATGAGGTCCAGAAAAGGTCATCTCTGTTTTTCTTGTGCTGCATTATTTGCGTCCCCATTCCGCTTCAAGTCAAAGGATAGGGAGCACTATACTTTATAACAAGCAAAGAAAGAAGAAAGATAGAAAGAAAGGAATGTCTCCCATTTATTCAGACAAATTCAAGCAATCTCGTTTTCTAATAAAGCTGTCATATTTGCATCTGGTGACTTACACTCAGCATTGTTTTAATTTAGTTCCTGTCAAACCTTTTGATTTATGAATGCATTATAATTGAGAGCAACATCTACGACAGTTAGCAAGTGTGTGTATATGAAATCTACAGAGCCTTTTAACTGAATCCCTCTGTGATAAAAAACATAGCAGTTAGCGATAATTGTGATGTAAAGAGGAATGGATCAATGGGAATTTTTTTATTGATTTCTATCTTTGGAGATGCCTCTAATCTGTCCCTTGAGGGCTGTCAGCATGCGTGTTTTGTTTTCCATCTTTGTCATGTTTGTTCTGAATGTTACAGGTCAACATCCTCTCTTTTTTAAGTTGTTCAAATAAGAAGAGGGGATTTCCTTCTGCAGCTGTCCTAACAATCCTTTTTTCAGTTTTTTCTATAGTTTAACTCCCTATTGCAAAAAGACTCACTGCCATTGTATAAATAATTAAATCTCTAACTTAAATGTGTAAAGTCTAAATTATAACACTTTCAAATAATTTTTAAACTCATATTTTATTGCAAAATGACCCAAAACAATTACCGTCAGGCTACAAAACTGCCTAAATGTTCCTGTAAAGAAGACACAAAAACAGAACAGTTATGAAAAGGAAATGTCACAGGTTTCTGAAAAGATTCCCTCATTTTTGATGACATGCAAAACATGGAAATACAACTACATTTCTTACAACTGAGAGTCCGCCTGATGGTGCATATATGTGACCAACAGTTGGTGAAAAAAAAAAAACATGGTACCATGACAATGAAAAAGACCTTCAACTGGGAAACAAAGAAAGTGGGAGGAAGAAAAATCTGAGAAAAACAGGCCACAATAAATACATGGATTGATTTTAAAAAAAGATAAGTGACTTTAAAAATGAAAAGAAAACAGAAATACATGGAAAAGTGAGTGAGTGTCCTTTTGTGTCCTGGAGTCATTTTTTAAGGAACTTTGCAACAAAGCAGATCTGTTCACCATATTGATTTTTGTTGAGATTGCTTGATCTGACAACCTGATCAGCAAACTTTTGTTTACTTTGATCCATTATCACACAATGAGCTGTAATGAAAAGTAGCCTTTAAGCTTTGAACCTACAGGAGATGCTTTTTTCTCTTAAAGATTTTCCATTAAATCCTATTGATTAGAGTCCACACAGCTTTAACCTTTGCTCTATTTTTGACCTTTTCATAAAGCTGGAGCTGTAGACTTGGTGAGTCAAACCGCAAGGTTAGATACTTGTAGAAAGCTGGACATCACTTTTTTTTATATTCTCTTACTTTTCTCGCTACTAGATGACTCCTTAATAAATTGTGTTTATCACACACCTCTGAAATCACCTTGATGTTTGTAATCCAGTCCAACAAGGAGGATCAAGATGTCAGTTTGAATTAATCGTTGGCTCCGTCTCAAAATTCTCAGAAGCCCTGGCTGGCCTCCAGAAGTGGCCCGAAGCCAGATCGGCTACTGAACTTCTCTATTAAAGTTTCTGCATTTACTGGAAGCATCCCAAAGACTTCTGGTACCTGATTACCATCTTCTGGCCAAAGCTGGGCACTACTCCAACAGAAGATAATGATACCAGGAATGCATTCAATCATTAAAGTCCAACAGACTGAACTGTCACACACTTCATCTGCACACTGAAATATTTATCATTGTTTTTGTGTTCTCTCGGAGGTGCCACTGAAAACACCCCCTAGATACAAATCAAAGGGATCTCAGCTGATGTTCAGCTGTTGCAGTAGGAGTCTTTGAATGTCTTCGCTGAGAGTGTTGTTACCCTCAGACGCATACACATGAAACTCGGCTTTCTTCCTCCATCAAAGGCTCAGCGAGGGAGACTGAGCTGAGCCACAGGGAGCTGTCTTTCTCCTGCAGAAAGTCTGACATAGGAGAAGAACACTTCTGTCTGCAGACGGGCTGAGAGGAAGTTCGCTTTCACACAGCTTTGCACACAGAGCTGCTTCATGTCTTGGGACTAAACAGTTTGCTGTTCTTGGTTTCAGGGTATGTCTTTTCTCCCCCTTCATTTTTTTTTTTTTTTTTGTAAATTGGAAAACTCTGCTTTTCTGGGTTGAAAAAATAATTATTAGTCCAGATGTTGCGACCTTTAGTATTCTGTTTCAACCAGAGTGTTCACATTGTAACGGTAGATGCCAGAGGGAGTTTGACAGTGAGTCAGAACCTGAACGGTGCTGCACCCTGCTGGCTTTGCAGGGGGAACATGCCGTGCTGTTTCTGGCTGAACTCTGAAACTGAGGGGCCGCAAGCTACTTATAGCTTTAGCTGTGGAGCTGGGGGTCCCAGCGTGAAGGTCATAACAAGCCCACAGAAGCAACAAGGCAAACTCTGGTCAGTGTTCCTGTTTAAGGCAAGTTTCTCCTCTTTTGAGCTGTGACAAATGTAATTATTTTAGTGCTCAGTACAAAGACCTACTGTTTGTGCAGCTTTACAGGCTTGTAGATATCCTTTACTTTCATTTTGCATGAAGCACAACTGCTTAGTAGAAGACATAAACTCTAAAATGTCTTTAAAAATTAATAATAAGATGTTTTGCAACAAAATACCCTTACAGATGAGCAAATAATTAAAAAAATTTGCATGAAACCACTAAGTACTTGTAAGCAATGCATAAAAAATGACTGACGACTAACTTGAATTATAGAAATTATTTTCAATTGTTTACATTGTGAAGGTTTCACTGTGTTTTAAAGACTTTTGTGACAACGGAGCATTTTTGAATTACAAATATGTACATATACCTGACTATTAATTTTATTATTGTCTTTTCTTTAGGAAAAGTCATGTTTGTTTTACTGAGGAAAATAAGGCGGGCAAGTGAAACAGCTGCCTCTGTCCTACAAAGTAGGTGACCGATTCCCAATGTGTGAAATAACTGCAAAAATAGCTTCTGTCGTCAATCTATTGGTTTGAGCTCTTTTTAATCAAAGATAAACAGAAAAGCACAAAAAGTAATGCTGTGACTAAATTCATTTGTCAGTTTTTTTATGTTTAAGGACAAAGACTATTACAAAATTTAGTATGAACAGAGAAATGCTATTTGTAGGCGCCATAATCATGTTTGTATATAATTTCATTTCTGGTCACGTGATTAGTCAGGATGTCATTTAAGCACACCTGTCACCTGTGTTAGTTTGGTTTGTTGGTTTGACAAAGAGAGGGTGCACAGGGCCCAGTATTTTTTGTTGACCGCTTTTACACTTGATCATGTACAATACTTTTCAAATGGATCGTACCACATGTGTCATCTGAGGCAATGAAGTGGAATAAATCACGACACACAAGAAAAGTGGATTTCATGGTCATAGTTTTTTGTGGAGCGCGTCGCAAACAGGACCTGCCGCAGCCTCTCTAGCGGCTCATAAGCCCGCAGCCGCTACACTATTTGTTATGCAGAAATTCTTTTGCTAACTCCGCTGCTTCACCAGGAGCAGATTTCAGCAGCGATTCAGAAATCCGCTCACTGACCAGAGAAGACCTGCATGAGCTGTTTCCTGGAGCAGAGAATCTGAAGCTGAGGAGGACAATCTTCAGGATGATACACAAACAGGTGAGCAAAAAGACCTGAAACTGCACCAGAGGCCTCAAATGATTCATCAGTATCATTATTTCAGTTTTGATTGAATTCTCTTTATTCTGCTCAGAAACCACTCAACATTCTTCTGAGGGAACTCAAAAGTTTAATTTCGCATACTACTTTAAATGGTAATATTTTTCTCTAAACACACAGTTTTAAAATATCTGTGATCATCTGTTATTCTAACAATATGCCTTGTGTTGTTTTCTGTTTTGTCCAGCTGCACCACCTAAAAACACGATTTTGACTGACTACCTCCATGTCCTGAGGAATCTGCAGACTCAACTAAATCATGTTCAGAGTTTTCTGGAAGCTCATATTGGTCTGCTGGAGGACATCAGCAAAACTCAAGTGGACCAGGAACGAGGTACTATAGGATTTAAACGCAACACTTACATCATGATAGTCCCGCTACCGTGCTTTGGTGTTTGTTGCAGCAACAGTGTTGAGACAAAAGATAAATAATTCAATAAATGATGAGTCCTTCATCAGATTTAGCTGATGCTGATAGCCATTTTTAACAATTTGAGAACGTGAAAGCGTTAGACACACCATCAGCATCAGACAATATTAAGAAGAAGCAGGTCTAAGAGGGAGGAGCTTAACTGAGATGCTGGGAAGGTGCTCGTCGTAACAGACTTGGAGGTTATCTTTTTACCAATAGACATGCATAGAAACATCCAGCTGCTGGTTGTTGATAGAACAGATTTTACATTTCCCAATAGTAAGAGTTTCATTAACATTCTGGCTCAGCAAATTCTGCTCTATTGTTTTTGTTGGTTGAAGTTCGCTTGTTAGGGATGGTGATAGATAACACCTTCATCACATCAGCTGGTGAGAGCCTTTTTTTTTGTTTGCCCCAAACAAATTTTAACCGTGACTTTATAGATGAGTGTGTCAGGTTACACCAGATGCATCACAACTGCAGGGTATTCCATATCATCGCAGATCTTTTTCTTTATTTCAATTCATTTCCACTAATTGAAATGATGCATTATAGCAGAGATTAATGACTGAAAATGTTTACGGAAAATCTTTAGAGTTCATAAATAAAATGCAGATTATCAGGAATGTTTTTAAAAATACAGCCATCATTTTTTATATTGAGGTAAAATGCAAAAATAAATACATTAACATAATTTTATTTATTTAATTTTTTTATTTTCAAAAGCATTGTTCGTCACTTTATGAAATTTATGTCACAATAAGTGAGGAATGAACTTGGAAAATATTGACATTTTTGAGTGAATTTTTTTCATTACATAACTCTCTTCATTATTTTAATGTTGTTTTTTATTAATTATTATCGAAGTGATTTAATTATAATCCCACATTAAAGGGTATTTTATTGTAAGATGTTTTATCAACATGTTTATCCGCTCTGAATACAAAAAATGTGGCACAAAATTAAAAATGGGGACTTGATAGTAAAGAGGAGCAGAAAGAGACTGTTGGACAGACTGAAGGCCCAGGAGAGGTTGAGTGATGAACTGTGAGAGGCTCTGAAATGACTAGAGACTGTCTGTGGAGTCAAACTGCTGAGGCAGAAATGAGCAAATTTGACAAATCATGACAGCATCATGTCATTGCTTTGAAGGGGATTTGCCAGAAACAAGCAGCTCTGCCACCTGCATCCAAAAGCATCGCCACCCCAGCCAAGCTGATGTCCACCCGGCTCAATGTAATTCTATGACTAACTTTATTTTTCTTTGCAACTTTGAAGTCATAGTTTTATATCATTTCAAACCTCTAAGACATTAGTAGCTTGCTTGAGAGGCTGTTGTCAGTCAAAAATGTTTTTATCTTTTCGTTTAGGTTCTAAAATTTGTGCACAGAAAGAAAGCTATGTAAAAATCTCTTCGGAATTGTTCAAGAGATTAAATTTAAAAAAAAGAATTTGACAAAACATAACAAAAATGTACATGAACATTTTATAGACTTGCTCAGACATTCATATGTATTTAAATCATGCTGATGCTCTGCCTCTGTTGACACAGTGATGTACCAGATGATAGTCAGTGGTCGGACCTGGGATGCCCATCTTCAGCTGATGGCCAAGGTCCAGGCTCACCTTCAGGATCGTGTTCAGCTCGTTTCATGCAGCAAGAATGGTCAGATCGTCTTTGTTTTCTGCCACGCCGGCTCAGATGCCAGAGCGGATGTTGATGCTGCCATGACTGGTATAAGTGGTAAGAGGACAGAAGCTATTCATGCCCAAATTGCAATTGATGTTATGGATTTGCAAGAATGTTTTTGAAATCCTCATTTAGATCATTGATACTTTTCATTTTCAATTGTTGGTAAGACTGACTTTTCCAGTAAAATGTTGTTTGCATCCTTGCATTTATTAGAGTCATTTCACTGTTGGTGTCTTTCCTGCCCTCCACAGATGATGTACCTGTCATTCTAGTGCGGCTGCATCACGTGCAGGAGGTCAATCAAACTACATCAATCACAACGTGGTTTTTTCACGCGAATGTTGTTCTGCAAATCAATGTTTTTTTCCACGAGGAAACTCATGGTTTGTTAAGATGTCGTCAAAATTCAGCCGCTTTCTCACAGATACGACATAAATTATTGGAGCTCAGTACAAGTGTAAAGAGGAGGTCGACTGTTTGTCCTGATGATGTGAGGGGCTCTTGTTCTGGAGGTGGTGGTAGTGATTTTGATTTTAAGCTGTTTGGTGGTAGTGGTTGCAGTAGCAGCAGTAGCAGTAGTAGTAGCAGTGACGGTGAAACTAAAAGTATTTGGCAGGGTGGTGAATAGAACAGCTGACTGTGCAGATTTTATCCCTTAAAGGACCAGTAAAGAATAGCTTTTCATTCGTTTCATTACATTAGTGTTTTTAACATAACTTGTCATTTACATCTTTCAAATGCATTTTTTGAATAGTGTAGTTGGTGAAAGAAGCACATGTATAAGAAAAGAGAATTACTTTTACTTTTACTGTTGAATGTTCAATCTTCTCCCACCAAGCCTGGTCTTCTGCTTTGTGGGTCCCACACCATCAGTTCCTGACAGTGTTTTGCATTTATACTTTATGTTTGACAAGCCATCAATGACACTCACGTGACACCTTTGAACAATTAAATACAATATTTTATCAAACTACTTGGCTTCAACTGTTTGTTTAAATTGCATTGATTTACAGGTGAAACTTGCAGCGACATAATTATCATTTGTATGCATTTCATAAAGATATATTTGAAATTAGTAGAATAAAATTAAATTGTGTTTCATAAAGTGATTGGCGTTTCTAAATCTTTATTCGTTTGATAAGCCTCAGGCTCCTCCCACATTTACGTCATCAGTGCCTCACGACTCAGAAATCAGTTTCACTTTCTCGTACTCAAAAGGTGAGTTGCCCTTTCTGTAAATGTATATAATTGTTGTGTGTTAATGTTTGCTTTTATGGCCAAATCGATTTTATAGCTTAGAACAAGGTATTATTGAGTTCTGCCTCTTTTTCTAACTTAATTTGTTTTGTCATTTAAAATTTCCAAAGTCCCTCCTCTCGATGCCTCCTCACTTTGTTCCTATTTTATTATTGTTATGAACAATTTTTTTTCATAAATCACTTTAGTATAACACTGAAACAGGTTAGAAAAATGGGGACCTTGTTCTTCAAAGGGTGGAACAATGTCGACTCTATTTGAGGAAATAGAACACAATGACGCATGCGCAGCTTCTTGGCGCTCCGGACTAATTAACTCACCTGTGCTCCTAAATTCTGACATGTCACGTTAATATTTAGGCCCCGCCTCTGTATAGCAGTGGTTATATTATACTTTAGGGTTTGCAACCTTCAAGAGCCATCTAGCCCAATGTCACACTGACGTCATTCCATGAAGAGCCTCAAAATAGAATTTCTCCATTCAAAAAAAAAAAAAAAAAAAGAAGGCGCTGATTTGTATCCATATAAATGTTATTATGTTGATATAAAATAACTTTGGTTTGGCATAAATAAAATATAAACTTAAAGAGAAAATAACCATTTAATTTTCTAAATATGGAATAGTTGATAACTTTTGACAGAAATTCACATGATTTCCTTTCAAACCAAAAGATGCCCTGTTCTATAAGATCATATCAATGCAAAAAAGTAGGTAGCGTAATGGGAGCAGAGATTTTTAAAAAAGCTCTACATAGTTCATTTTACAGTTCATGGTGTGTCTCAGTCAGAAATGTGTAAATCTAACTAACTGAAACTAAATCAAAGCTAATTAGGTGGGCCTTTCTGGATTTTTTGGACCTCTTAAAATACGAGTTAAAAATAAATAAATAAAACACGCTCTCTAACTGACCAGTTGATTTTCTGTGGTACACAACGCTCACAAGTTGATCTAAATGTAAGACTGATAACTACAATGCAGCATCATGCATTATGGGTATTGTAGTCAGGAGCCTAATAATGTGACACACTGGGCTTCAACTGTTTGTAAATGAGTAGAATAAAGTTGGACGTATCTGACTGTTTAGTTTCCCTTGATGCCCCTTGATGTACAGGACCTTTTTCAAATTAAAACATTTATTGTTCTTTAAGCTGAGAGTCACATGTGGCTCCGGAGCCTCAGGTTGCAGACCCCTGGTTTAGTCAAACCTGGTATTTTCAGAGGCAGATTTCCAAACGGACTCAGAGATCCAGACCCTGACTCTGAAAAACCTGCATGAACTCTTTCCTGGACAAGAGAATCTAGAGCTGAGAAACACCAACTTTGAAATTATTCTCATGGAGGTGAGTAAGGGTTAATCTTTTTCATGCATGTACAAACACTTCCTTGAGGATTTTTTCTTTCTCTGATACAGAAGCCAACACATCGGGAAGAATCTGAAGTTGTTACCCAACAAGACTCTGTCAGGGGTGTGTGCAAAAGTCACTTGTTCCTTTTACTTTGTTTTTTCTTATTGAATTATCATTTGTGCAGATGTTCTAAAAACCAAATGTCCAATAACCAACACTAAAGAGAATCTGATCGTTCTCCTCTTGAAATTTATGATATTTTTTCTGATGAGGATTTTTTGTTCCTTAAATAATGTGTATGTGTTTTTATCTAACAATAAAGTACCGTAGATGTGATCCTATTTTTCCTATTTTTCACAAAGTTTCGGTAAAATAAAGTTCAGATCATAATTGTGTTTTATGCTATTGTTTACATTGTAGAAAGAGGAGGTTTCACCAGCGGTTTACTGTCCATTTGTCAATATGTCTTTGGTCTTCTAACTCCAGGTAACACAGCCTAACACATTTTTGAACCGTTGGTTTTATAGTTCCATCTGTTTGCAGCTCTTTGTGTTAACTTAATTGTTTATGCTATATTTTATTTTTGATTTCAGAACTTAAAAAAAAAGTACAAATCCGTTTTTGTATTTATACAAATAATTTGGTGAAGATTTTCTGTCTTTAAATATTGTAGTAATGCATTTTCAACTGAAAATGAAGTAGATGTAGTCCATCATAACTTATACTGTCTCTTTAACTATATACTCTTTATACTCAAATCATTTGCAGATTTTCTGTCCTTAACAATTGTTTTTATACAGTTTCAGCTGAAAGTGCAGTAGATGTCGTCCATCATAACTAACACTGTCCTATTGTTACCCAAAGCTTCAGTAAAATAAATTTAAGATCATGACTGTTTATTTAATATAATTTTTTATTTAGTAGTAAGACAAAGATTCGGGTGGTTACTGTTCTTTCCTCGCTGTGTCTTTCGTCTTCTGTCTTCAGATACAGGTATGCAGATTTACACAGCCCTAACATTTTGTACTTATTTCTTTTTTTGTCTTCTAAACGTTTTAAACCATTGAATTTAAATGTTGTGCTTTATCCAGCCCTGTGTGTTAACTTCATTATATACAGTATGTTTCCTTTGTGATTTTGGAAATTTAAAAAAAGTAAACATTTATTTTTCTCTTTATTCAAATCATTTGCTGAAGGTTTTCTCTCCTTAAAAACTGTATTAATGCATTTTCAACTTAAAAGGAAGTAGATGTTGTCCATCATAACTTGCCATGTCCTATTGTTACTCAAAGCTTCAGTAGAATATAGTTAATATCATAGTTATGTATTTAATGTGACTGTTATTTTGTAGTAAGACGAAGGTTCGGGTGGATATTGTCCATTCCTCACCATGTCATTGAACGTCTAACTCCAGATACAGGTATGCAAATCTTTAAAGCCTTACCTTTACAATTTCATAATTTAAGTTAGTTTAGTTTATTGCATGAAGCAGATGTGGTATCAGCAGTTTATTGTCTATTTTCAATGTCTTTAGTTTTCTACAGAAAACTCCACAGACAGTATCTAACCACAAAATATGTACTTACTTTTATTTATTTTTAAGTCTTATAAGCTTTAACATTTGATTTAAACTTTTTATCTGTGCGTTGACTTATTTATTATTATTTTTATTTTATTTGTGATTTTAGAACTTTTTAAAATGTTAAACATCTATTTTCTGTCTTTGTACAAATCATTGACAGATGATTGTCTGTTCTAAAAATATTACATTCATGCATTTCCAACTAAAAATGAAGTAGATGTATGTCACTTTAAAATTAATTTTTAACCTTACTAATTGATTAACAATAATGTAAATACATACTTTGTCTTAAATAACTTGTTCTTCTGCCTTGAGGTTAATTTTTAATTGAGGTATTTTTACTTTTTTATCATAATATATTTTCCAGTAACTGTGAGCTACAGGATGGTGGTCAGTGGTGAAACCTTTGGTGCTCATCAACAACTTTTGGACCAAATTAAGACTCCAGTCTTAAAGATAAACGATGAAGAGAGCCGCATCACCATCGTTTTCTGTCCTGTTACGTCTCGGCACGGAACAGATGCTGAAGCAGCCATGAGGAACGTTCCAGGTATTATATTCAGTTGAAATGTTTAAAAAAAAAACTCCTTTTATATGTTGTTTATTTATATGTTATTCATATGATCAGTGGTTTCAAAAAAAATAAATGAATATAATCTTTCACTTATTTTCTCGTTGTTTTCTTTATAGATGGTGATCCTGTCATTTTGGTCTTGATGCATTACTCCCAAGAGCCCAAACACGTTTCTTCTTCAAAAGTCTTATCTAGTAACCCTAATGTTGTCCTGGAGGTCAATATTTTCTACCATGACAGAAAGAACGGTTTATTGAAGTGCAGACAAAATGAAAATGCTGTCATTGTGTTAAAGGAAGAACTAAAGAACTACAGCAGACCACAGCGTTCTGGATCCAACCATGTAAATTCTAGGAACAGATGTGCTATCCTCTGATGTGTTGTTAGTGTTGGTAGCGCAGTTTTTGTAACAAGATAAAGTTATGTAACACTTTAAAGAACTGTAATTATTAACTGGACAGACGGGTTTACATCAAGATCTTTTCCAAATTGAATATAAAATGAGACAGTTCCAAATTTATTTCTGTCCAAATTCACTTTTTATTCATAAATAAAGAAATTAATTTGTGTTGTTGCATAAGGTTATACTTACAAAATATAAGTACTCTGTTGTGTGCTGCAGAAATGTGTGGTTATGGAGGGGAATGAAAAAAGGCCCTACCTATGTTGATTAAGTGATAGTTTTCTAATATTTCATTCTCGTCATTACTGTCTGTACATGCTTGTGCCAAACTCCATGCTACTGTGACAAGGAAATTTCCCATTCGTGGGATTAATAAATAAATAAATCTAAATCATGGTGTAAATTTTCTGTCATGTCTTAGCTTGTTTCTCTCATGTTTGCAGTAACATTCTGTAAATGTGCAAAGAGTTCCTTACCCCAGCCTGTTTTCTGTATCCTTTTTCTTTGGCTTTAATAAACATTTGCTGTTGACACATTTTAATAAACAAAACACGACAGCAAACATTTCATAAACCAAACATGACAGCAAAAATATAACAAACAGTTAATGTTTTGAAAGAATTTAAGTCTTAAAGGACCTAGGGCAGCCCAAACTGTCATTAACAGATTGTGATCATGTGACACCCTTGACTAATTTAATAAAATATTTTAACAAACTTGTTGACTTCATCTGTTTGTTTATACTGTTTAAATTTACATTGAAATTCATTCCACAATTTAATAAATGAGAGTAATTAGCATTTTCTCAAACGTATTAATGTTCTGGACAGCTTGTGTTTTGTGTCTTTAAACAGTTTTATTAGCCTGTAGGTTCCTCCTACAGCTCACAAGTTACTTTCACTTTCTCTTAACTCTAAATGGTGAGTTGACTTTTAACATCTGTAAATGTTCATTATGGTTGGGTGTTATATTTTGTTTTTACGCTTAAATCAACTGTTTCATAAATCTTTATAAAGTCTCTCATCTTAGTGTCTCCTCTCTGTGTTTTTAGTTTTTTAAGACTTCAGAAAAACCAAATCTACGACAGGTGGATCTTCTGGACTAACAAGTAAGTGATATTTTTCATTCTGTCACAAAAGCCAACTCATCATCTTTCTCTAAAAGAATTCTGTGGTTTTATCACACAAGAGTCTCAGTCACAGCTGTTGGTTTGTGCAAAAGCCACTTTACTTTCATTTTTGTATTACCTGGAATTCTATAAACTGATATTTTTGTCACTAAAAGTATAAAAAGTCAGAGTTTTGAAAAGAAAAAATGGTCAAACTGCAATCAAAAAGATCAGTTTTAAAACTGTAATACTCTAAGCTGCAAATGAAAGGGTTAAAGGTTTGCTGACTCAGTGTCCCAAATACGGTAGCCTTGAATTGCAAAACAGACCAACAAATAATTCTACACAAAAACATATTACAGAGCACAACTTCAATGTCGGCACACTAATAAAAGTTATACGGTCAGTACGGAGCTACAGTGGCTGAGAACCGCCATTGTAGCAAAAAAATAATAGTGACTGCAGACAAAAAATATAAGAAAATGCAAATTCAAAAAGGAAAGTTTTGCATTTCTTTTTTTGTTTGCATCACTTTTGTTTTGCTGTGATGGCGGTTATTATTTGCATCTTTTCCTTTTATTTGCTTTTCCTTTTTATTCGCTTTTCCTTTTTTTGTTTGTAGTTGTCAGTATTTTTTTGCTGCGATGGTGGTTCTCGGTGACCGTACCAATGTGCCATACTGCTCATCTTTTTTGATTTACTCTTGTTTTGTTTTTAACATTTCATTTTGATTTCTGGAAATTAATTTACTTTTTAGATTTTTTTTTCTTTTTTAAGGATGATGACCTTTGTCCATCCTTTCAAATGAAAGTTATTTAGTCTGAAGTAACACTGGATATGCTCCATACTAGTCATAAAACTTTTATTAGTATGCAGACATTTAAGACTACGGAAGAGGATTAGGGCCATGGAGAAATTAAAAAAAAAGGTCATAGACAATTCTGACTTTAATCTCAGAATTCTGACTTTAATCTCAGAATTCTGACTTTATTCTCAGAATTCTGACTTTAAACTCAGAATTCTGACTTTAATCTCAGAATTCTGACTTTAAAGTCAGAATTGTGCGCTAACAGTCGCATGTGAGCCACATTCTTCAGCACTGCTGAGTCCAAGGAGCTGCCGGAGTGAAACCAACAAAATTGACGTCTGTAAGTGTCTTTTTGCACGCTGAGGGTTGACCAGAGGAGGTCATTTCGCTAATGGAAGAACAGAGGGTAAGTAAAAAGAAATTGTTTTAAACTGAATTTTGTAAATGAACGGGCAGCAGGCTATGCTAGCATTTTGCATCAGTCATGCAGGGCTTTGCATAGCTGGTGCAAAAAATGCTTTGTGATAGCACCCATTGTCGTGCCCCTTTATATCAACAACTACCTTATAATTTCGTTTTTTATACCCTTCAGAAAATACTCTCTGCGTATGTCTAACAGATTGTCGTGTTTTACTATGCAGCATACCCACTTTAGTTACACGTCCAACACAATAACTTTAACGTTCGGTTTTCAGCCTTCTCTTCACGTGACAGACACGTTCTCTATTTTTATTATCTCATTGTTAAACAAACACTCTGCAAACGACGGTCGCCCGTCACAGAATCATACCCTTTCATAACATTTAATACAATATTATAGTTTTTGTTATTCTGTATCTGGGCGAGTTTAAATAAAGTTCAGGTGGGGAAAGTCACGTGACACCTCGGAGTAGCGTTGCGTATCCACGGCAACCGCCGTTTCTTCTTCGTTGAACCGTAGCAATGTGTTTACTATTTAGCACATTAGCACCCACATTAAGCTATCGGCACCGCTGCAAACTTCACAGGGTACAGTTTATTAGTTTTTCTACAGGGCGGATTTTTTTTATTTATTTTTTATTGGAAAAAACGACAAAACAGTTAAATTACTTTGTTACCATAGCTCCATTAAAAACGACAGATAAATAAATAAATGTGCTTAAAAATAATAACAAGAACAAGTTTCCAGTGTCTAATGTAGAGTCTAGCATCTGATGGGAAGAAATCTCAGCAAAAGGACTTCTTTCTGCAATGACGTGTATTTTAAACACCGGGAAGCTTGATCGTTACGTCATTATGTACCTCGTTCTGCATAATCGGACGATTGATTCTTATGTAGTCTACTATTTTCTCTCAGCTACATTTTCATAGTCCGTTCGGATTCACCTGATTAACCACATTTGTCCAGTTTTAGTGGGCATATAAATGGCCAACAAGTACATTTATGTCAAATGTTTGCACACAGCAAGAAAGAAAGAAGCTCCATTTATCACTTTTTTATTTATGCTTCTGAAAATACTAACTGGACTTGTTTTTTTCCTATATGTTCCCTGTGACATCAAATAAAACTTATTTCTTTTATAACTAATGTATTTTTCTTTTGTGCAGATTGACAGTGATGTCATGACTTTGGAGGATCCAGAAATGACACTTCACATCCCTTCCTGTGGAGTCTGCAACACGTCATTGCAGAAAGAAGTCCTTTTGCTGAGATTTCTTCCCATCAGATGCTAGACTCTACATTAGACACTGGAAACTTGTTCTTGTTATTATTTTTAAGCACATTTATTTATTTATCTGTCGTTTTTAATGGAGCTATGGTAACAAAGTAATTTAACTGTTTTGTCGTTTTTTCTTATTTATATGTGCGATAGTACATATCTGAGAATACCTGCAGATAACTGACATACCTTTTCCTTTTAATTTGAATTTATTTCTGATTCATCTTTTGAACCCATTTTGTCCCTTTTGGGATCATGGGGCTGCTGGAGCCTATCCCGGCCTCTTATTTCTTCTGTAAAATTTAAAGAAATATGTATAACTAAACACATTTTTTCTCATTTTATTATTTACTTTTGATTTTCAGTATTTCCATAACAGATGCATCAAATAATAGTAACCTAAGATCAAAAGTATTAAATCAACTGAATTTCCATTATGATTTATTTGTTTCCTTTTGAAATATTCAGCCACTTGCATTACATGTGTTAGTTCTGACCTTGTAAATAATGTTGGCAACTCCTGTTTAACTCACACATGTGGTAAAAAAAAGGTGTTATGGTTCCAATAAATTCATACAAAAAATTTCAGAAGAAAGACCTTTATTCATACATTTTTATAGAAACATTACAGTTTATAATTTATAACATAGCAACAATTTATCATTAAGTTATGCATATTATAATAGGGAAGGAGTTAAATAAATTTGCTTCTTCTCTTCCCATTTCAAGCATTAACTGTTTAGTTTGTATAATGAAAAGTAAGATACAAGGATGTATACTCAGATTGTGACTTATTTTTGTTTCTTTATATATGTGCTGTTCCTGTGTTGAAGGAAGTATGTTCCAATTGACCATGATTGAAACAATAAACTCAAATTAATGTTGTTTCTAATAACTGCTTCCAACTTAGAATGGTCTTATTTTCAAAATAAACTTCTCTCAGCTGCACAATGACGTACTGGTCAGCAGGCGTGCCTCATAGCAAGAGGGCTTCAAATCCCAAAAGTGTCCTGTGTGGAGTTAGCATGTTCTCCTGCATACATGAACGTCCGGCAGCTTCTTCCATCAGTCCAAAAAACTTGCATCATTATAGTTGATTAATGTAAAGTGTGTAAATGGTGATTGTGTGTTGTGTCTGTCCCAGAGCTGCATCATCCTCCAAAGCGATGACATCACGGTCAATCTGCACAAAAGAAAAATTAATTAATAATAATAATTTTTAAAAAAAGTATGAGTTTTACTTGATGTCACAGTAAAAATATAAGAGAATAACCATCTTCTTTTTCTCCAAATTAAGTCTTGGCATGTGGAGTTCCATTTTTCTGCATGTCGGCTAATAAGACGATAAAAAAGATATAAAATGACGTGACAGGACGCATGAGAGCTAAATATTGTAATAAGGTCAAAATGTAAAAAAGTCAAAAAGGTAGGTGAATGCAAACAACTGCAGTGTGCAGAAATGCACAACTTGAAATTCCGTCCGTGAGACTGTCACAGATGTCGATAACAGCATACGTAGTTTTAAAAGACGTTTTACAGTTACAAAATGCTAGCATAGTCTGTCGCCGTTTCATTAAAAAATTCTAAATTAATCTCTTTTTACTCACCTTTTGTTAACACAGTGGCCTCCTGGTAAACTTCAGCACGCAACGAGAAACTTAAAGAGGACATTTTCGTTAGTTCCACTCAGCATGTATGACTCCACAGTGCTAACTGAAGGAAGTAGCTCACAGGCCTCCGTAGTTCTGAGATTAAAGTCAGAATTCTGAGATTAAAGTCAGAATTCTGAGATTAAAGTCAGAATTCTGACTTTAATCTCAGAATTCTGAGTTTAAAGTCAGAATTCTGAGATTAAAGTCAGAATTTTCTATGCGCTTTTTTTTTTCTTTGTCCATGGCCCTAATCCTCTTCGGTATAAGACACATTTGAAAAAACGTCAAAAATTAAACTTGATAATCTAATCAGCAATGTCCCATTGTAGCAACATTTTCTGGTTTTGTTTTTTTAACATTTCATTTTGATTTCTTTTCTGAAATTTTTCATTTTTCTTTAAATTGTGTTTTGGTTTTTGGAACTTTTTTCTTCTACTAAAATGTAATGTTTTTTTTAATTGTTTTATTTTTTTGATTGTCTCTGTGATCTTCATGTTTTCACATTTTCTTGGTGTGATTTGGACTTTAGGGCCACTGAAGACAAATATTACTTCATACAATTGTCATCTGTGCAGATATTCTAAAAACCAAATCTGCTGAATAATTGCAGGCTGTTCTTAAAGCTGTTAAAATGGGAGAAGACATCAACAGAAGTGTGGATTCTGAAAGAAGAAGTCCGTATGAAGTTTTTTTGTAACACAAATATACAGCTACAAATACATTCTTGTATACACCTCAAATATGTAGGTCCATCTATGTCTCCTGTAGATATGATCTTCGTTTTAGACATTTTTGTTTTTCCTTTTTTCAGAATCATCAGACAGCAAAACTACATTGATAAACAA
This sequence comes from Oryzias sinensis, assembly GCA_037389245.1. Lineage (NCBI taxonomy): Eukaryota > Metazoa > Chordata > Actinopteri > Beloniformes > Adrianichthyidae > Oryzias > Oryzias sinensis. The sequence continues at coordinate 20,557,818 of CM074509.1, read as the reverse complement.
TCAGAACCAAGAAAATGGTATGTCTCCCCTGAAAATTGTATCTTTTACGTAGAAAATGTGTATTTTCTTTTATTTATAACCTTCACTGTCCTAACTTTAAAAAACAAAGCTTTAGTAAAATAACAGCTGTATTTTTAGTTTATTAGGCTGACAGAACTATTTGTTGTGCATGTGTAGAGTTTACTCTTCAACTGCTCCACTGTTGTTTGGGGTTCCACAGGGCTCCATTTTAGAACCTCTAATGTTTTCTCTACACATAATTCTTCTTGTCTCCACTCCCTTGTTCGACTGTGGTCATCAAAGGCAGCATATAATTCTATAAACTTAAAGTTTATTATCAAAGTTCAAATCATAACTGGGTTTTATGTGATTGTTTTTTTATTTAACACAAGGAGGATGTTGCTCTTCACTATGGCCGCGCTTCAGTAAGTGTTTATTGAGCACACTAGGTGACGTAATGTTTAAAAACTTGTATTCTTGTACTTATTTCTTTTTCTTTTGTCTCTGTTAACACCTAAACAGTTTAAACTGTTAATTTACTAAATTTACTCCTGTTTGAAATAGGGCTGCACAAAAAGAAAAAATCTTGCGATATTAGTGATCAATATTGCGATGAGGATATAACTTGTAATAAATGAATGAATAGCAAAACAACCAGAAATATTGTTTCCATTTCACTGCAACAGTTTAATTTAAATAAGAGGTAACCCTAGTCTACATAGGAGGCAAAAATATAAAACAAAAAAGAGCCCTATCCGGTTGCTCACCGACTTGAGGGTCTAAATGTGGTTAAATGCATAGATGGATATACTTTCATTCATTAAGTACTTTAAGTTGCCATAAGCATGTTTTAGCACATTTAAGGTAACTATTTAATTCAATTTTCGCCTTTTCGCTGATATCGCGATTACAATAAATTTGCGACACTTTGTGCAGACCTAGTTTGAAAGAATTTGTTTAACTTCATATTTTTTACCTATTTCCACTTTTCCGTTTTTGAAGGGATTTTTTCTCATGCTTTTAACTTTTGATTCAAGATTTTCACTTTTGTGTCTTTAATGTCTTTTCCATCTACAGTAGATATGTCTGGATGTTACTCTTCAACTGCTCAGCTGTTGTTTGGGGTTCCACAGGGCTCCATTTTAGAACCTCTAATATTCTCTCTATACCTCATTCCTCTTGGCCCCACCCCCATGGTTGTCTGTGGTCATTAAAGGCAGCATATAATTAAATAAACTTAAAGTTTATTATTAAAGTTCAGATCACAACTGGGTTTTATGTAATTGTTTTTTATTAAACACAAGGAGAATTCTGCATCTGGATATGGCAGCTCTTCTGTAGCTGGTGCTGTTGCTGTTTACGGAAAACACCAGGTAAAGAAATGTTTACAACCTTGTACTATTGTACTTATTTATTTTTCTTATGTCTCATTTAACACGTAAACTGTTGAAACCGTTAATTTTAAAATGTACTTCTGTTGGAAACAAAGTGTGTATATTAATCCCTTATTACATATTTAATGTTTCAGTGTTTGACGTTTTTTTTTTGCTTTTAACTTTTATTCAAGATTTTCACTTTTGTGTCTTTAATGTCTTTTCCATCTACAGTAGATATGTCTGGATGTTACTCTTCAACTGCTCAGCTGTTGTTTGGGGTTCCACAGGGCTCCATTTTAGAACCTCTAATATTCTCTCTATGCATCATTCCTCTTGTCTCCACCCCCATGGTTGTCTGTTGTCATTAAAGGCAGCATATAATTAAATAAACTTAAAGTTTATTATTAAAGTTCAGATCATAACTGGGTTTTATGTAATTGTTTATTCATTAAACACTAGGAGAATGTTGCTCCTGGATACGGCAGTGCTTCTGTAGCTGTTGCTGTTGCTGTTCACGGAAAACACCAGGTAAAGTAATGTTTACAACCTTGTACTATTGTACTTATTTCTTTTTCTTATGTCTCTGTTAACACGTAAACTGTTGAAACCGTTGATTTTAAAATGTACTTCTGTTGGAAACAATGTGTGTATATTAATCATTTGTTACATATTTAGTGTTTCAGTGCTTGACGTTTTTTTTTTCTGCTTATAACTTTTGATTCAAGATTTTCACTTTTGTGTTTTTAATGTCTTTTCTGTCAACAGTGAGATACAAGAAGGTGGTATGTGGTGAAACATTTGGTGCTGATGAACAACTTTTGGACCAGATTCAGACTTCAGGCTTAAATCTGACAAATGATGAAGAGAGCTGCATCACCATCGTTTTTTGTCCTATTACGTCGCGGACAGGAACAGATGCTGAAGCAGCCATGAGGACGGTTCCAGGTATTTTCATTCTAGGTTCAGGTTCAGGTTCCGGGTATCTTCTGAATAAATTAATATAATCTTTAACATATTTTTCCTCTGCTTTTGTATACTCATTAGGCCGGGATCCTGTCATTTTGGTCTTGATGCATTACTCCCAAGAGCCCAAACAAGTTTCTTCTTCAAAAGTCTTATCTAGTAACCCTACTGTTGTCCTGGAGGTCAATATTTTCTACCACGACAGAAAGAACGGTTTACTGGGGTGTGAACAAAATAAAAAAGCAGCCCTTGAGTTAAAGGAAGAACTAAAGAAGTACAGCAGCTCACAAAGCTCTGGATCTAATGGTGAAAATCAATGCAACAGTTGTGGTTGCCATTGTGTCAAGTGTTGTTAGTTTTGGTTGTGCAGTTGTTTTTGTAACAAAGTAAAGTTAGGTAATGGGTTAAATAACTGTAATTATTTACTGCACAGAGAAGTTAATATCAAGAGCTTGTTCATAACTGAATTAATTTAATCTTTTAACTGTTCCATACTTTTTAGCAGAGATCCTTCTCCTGACCAATATTTCTTGAAAATGTTGGTCTGCTTAATAATGTGGAACGTCCTTCTTTGTAGTTTTTTTTTTCTTTTAATTAAACTCATCTGACAAATTAACTATCACAGGTGTCTGAGATTCATGTCAGTGATCCAAAGAACTCCAAGATACAATATCATCCATGAGTGTATTGAAAAACAAAGACATGTACCGTTTTAACACTTAACACAATTTGCATAATAATTTGGAACACACTGTATACATTCTGTTTGTGTGAGGAAAATGAAAAATTAAAGAAAAATTGTGTTTTGATCAAGCTCAATATTAATTTGGACTTTTGTCAAAGACTCCTGTATTTCATTTAGTGTCATCCTGCAAGTTTATTCCAAAGAAAACTCAACAACTAAAGTAAAAAAATTGAATTTACTTTTAAACTTACGTCCACTGTAGTGAGCCATTATCTACTTACAGTATCACTGCTGTTAAACGGGACTTTAATGCTTAACCCTCCTCTTATGTTGCGGGTCAAATTGACCCGTTTTAAAGTTTGAACATCTAGGAAAAATTATTAAAAGTATTTTTTCAGCATGAAACGTCTTCTGCTTGCCTTAATTAGTGTAATCAATACATATTCTGAATTTGGTTCATCTCACATATTTGCACCCCCCCCCCCCTGCATGTTTATATCACATAGATACTGTTCGGGTCAACCCGGCAGTCAACCTGAAGGTACAAGGATGTATTATAAGTACTATTGCTTTCTTTGCAGCTGTGACACATATTTCACCCCAATCACACACATAGACACACACGCACACACACACGCACACAGGTGCCTAGGTGTAATGACTTTTGATAGGAACCATTTATGAAAACTCAACCCACATTCAGTGGACACTCAACAGGGGAGGGGCAAAACATATAAAAGATTCTCTGCATGGGAGTCCTTCCAACATTACACAGGCAGACCTTTTCAAAATGAGCAACAGAAGAAGAATGATGATAGTCCAGGAGGCTGTGGAAGTCATCACTGATCATGATCAGAAGACTATCTTGAGCTAAATTCTGATTCTAATGATTCTGATTTTGAACCAGATGAGGGAATTTTTATTCCTGTTCCTCCAAGCAAGACATTCATATCAAAGAATGGTGAAATACATTGGTCTTCACCCCCAAATATGGGTCAGACAAACCTGTCTGCATAAAAAATAATAAAGACAGTGCCAGGGCCCACTAGGATGGCAGTGACTCATGTGACCATGTCAATTCAATTCAATTCAATTGGGGGTCGAGCCAGAGACAGGATCCAGCATGACCTGTGCATGACCTGTGCGAAATGTGCAGAATTAATTTGCACAACAAAGCACAGTGTGATGACTTGTCACTCTTGTGCTGTGTATCTGTAAAGACACACACACAAATTCATATTGCAATTGCTTGTCTGTTGTATTGTGATTTTGTTTTTTTCTGGTTCACAGTGCATGTATGTAAAACAAAATTTCAAGATTATGTTTCAATGTTGTAAAAATTGCATTTTATATGGTAGCCTTTCAAAAGTAATACAGTAGTGAAAAATTCAAAAAAGTTAGAACATGTATATTTTTAAGAAAAACGAGAATTCAACCACTACCCGTTAGAGGTAAGGAACACCATTTCACTAAGTTTTGATAGATTAATTAGTAGGGAAGTGAGTAATGACAAATTCACACTGCTTGTTAGGATTTTTTGGCTTTCAGACATAATTTAATTAATAAAACCTTCACCGGGTCAAATTGAACCAGGAAAATCATCTCTGTTCCTCACAAACGAACATAACAGGAGGCTTAATGATCCCACAGAAAAACTAGATAAATGACGTACAAATATTTTTCTTTTTTTTCCCTTTCTTGACAGAAACTAAACATTGTTGTGCAGCATAAGATAAAATGTGCTTTCAACACATTTTAGTGTTAAACAAAGCTTACTGAGGATTAAATGTTTCACCAACAGTTTGCTCTGTCTTTGAGAAGAATGTCTTCTGGAGGATTTACTGGTCACAATTTGAAGATTTGTAACCACCAAGGTCTGCACCTGCAGCGCCTCCATCAGGCCTTGGACATTTATAATTTATGTAATTTTGCCTAATTTTATAACTAAGTAAAATATTCCTACTAAACCTCATTAAATGTTGTTAACAACAACAATCTGGTTGTTAAAATCTGCATTAATTTACAGTGAAATTCAGTCAACAGTTTTGGTAAATAAAATCTGCCCTTTTTAGTTTTCTAAACATATTTCACAAAATTTTGCGTTTGTAAATCTTTATTTCCAGCATTTTTATAAATAAAGTTAAAAGCCTCAGGTTCCTCCCACTGGTGTCAAGCCAGCCCTCTCTCGTCGAACGGCTGTCAAGTGAGCCCTCTCTCAAATACGGTGTGCCGCTTTTTTACATACATTGCGGTAACAGCAAGATAGCCGTCATTCGAGTAAATGCAAAAAGTAAGAACTGTCATTATACTCATATGTATGTATTTACACATAAGCCCCCCTCCCCGTATATAAATATATATTTATATGTGTATATTTAATTATGTGTTTCAGGTGAATTATCAATTAAAGACGAAATTAAAATCATATGTTGAAGAGGATTTACTGTAATGTTGACTTATCTTTAGGAAAAAACTCCTAGTTTCCACAGACTCATTTCACTTCTCACTTATAGAATCCCACCTGGTGATGTCACAAAAAAAGTTTCAGATAGATCTGATGTGGAATTTCAAAATAAAACCCAATTGAAATCTGTTATTACAGCGTTATCGTCATATGTTGACAGAGCTGTAAATTGAAAACTCCTAGTTTCCACAGACTCATTTCACTTCTCACTTATAGATACCCACCTGGTGATGCCACAAAAAAAGTTTCCGAGGGATCTGATGTGGAATTTCAAAATAAAACCCAATTGAAATCTGTTATTTCAGTATTATTGCCACATGTTGACAATGGTGTAAATTGAAAACTCCTAGTTTCCACAGACTCATTTCACTTCTCAATGATAGATACCCACCTGGTGAGGCCACAAAAAAAGTTTCAGCAGGATCTGATGTGGAATTTCAAAATAAATCCCAATTGAAATCTGTTATTACAGCATTATCCCCAAATGTTGACAAAGCTGTAAATTGAAAACTCCTAGTTTCCACAGACTCATATCACTTCTCACTTATAGATACCCACCTGGTGATGCCACAAAAAAAGTTTCAGATAGATCTGATGTGGAATTTCAAAATAAAACCCAATTGAAATCTGTTATTACAGCGTTATTGTCATATGTTGACAGAGCTGTAAAATGAAAACTCCTAGATTCCACAAAGTCATTTCACTTCTCACTGATAGATACCCACCTGGTGAGGCCACAAAAAAAGTTTCAGCTGGATCTGATGTGGAATTTCAAAATAAAACCCAATTGAAATCTGTTATTTCAGTATTATTGCCACAAGTTGACAAAGCTGTAAATTGAAAACTCCTAGTTTCCACAGACTCATTTCACTTGAAAAACAAAGACATGTACCGTTTTAACACTTAACACAATTTGCATAATAATTTGGAACACACTGTATACATTCTGTTTGTGTGAGGAAAATGAAAAATTAAAGAAAAATTGTGTTTTGATCAAGATACCAATTAACCAACCAATTAAGATGTGGCAATAATACTGTAATAACAGTTTTCTATTGGGTTTTATTTTGAAATTCCACATCAGATCCCTCTGAAACTTTTTTGTGACATCATCAGGTGGGTATCTATCATTGAGAAGTGAAATGAGTCTGTGGAAACTAGGAGTTTTCATTTTACAGCTTTGTCAACATATGGCGATAATGCTGTAATAACAGATTTCAATTGGGTTTTATTTTGAAATTCCACATCAGATCCCTCTGAAACTTATTTTGCGACCTCACCAGGTAGAATACTTTTAGTGAGAAGTGAAATGACTTTGTGGAAACTAGGAGTTTTCATTTTACAGCTCTGTCAACATGTGACGATAACGCTGTAATAACAGATTTCAATTGGGTTTTATTTTGAAATTCCACATCAGATCTATCTGAAACTTTTTTTGTGACATCACCAGGTGGGATACTATAAGTGAGAAGTGTAATGAGTCTGTGGAAACTAGGAGTTTTTTTAATTTACAGCTTTGTCAACATGTAGCAATAATGCTGTAATAACAGATTTCAATTGGGTTTTATTTTGAAATTCCACATCAGATCTATCTGAAACCTTTTTTGTGGCATCACCAGGTGGGTATCTATAAGTGAGAAGTGATATGAGTCTGTGGAAACTAGGAGTTTTCATTTTACAGCTCTGTCAACATATGGCATTAATGCATTCATACACGATTTCAATTGGATTTCACTTTGAAATTCCACATTTGACATACAACTATCTAAATCCAATAATATATGTCGGAGGGGGGGGGGGGAGATACATTGAAATTTCATGTATGCTTTCACTTTAAAGTCCATCTTGCAGTTACCGCGATGTATGTAAAAAAGGGGCACACCGTTTTCGAGAGAGGGCTCACTTGACAGCCGTTCGGCGAAAGAGGGCTTGCTTGACACCAGTTTCCTCCCACAGGAGTGTACTATTATGTCTGAGCAGGCACGTCGTAACCAATGATTCAGGAGTCCTTCGTAGCTGTTCAACTGAAGCTTTATTAACACTCTCTTAGCTTATTACATGCAGCTCACTCTCAGTCCGTCCTTCTATATCGTCCCCCTGGATGTCCACCACCATCACATTAGTTCCTACACAAATGCCCTCATTACAAGGAGCATCATCTGTGTCGTCACAACTAAGAAATCCGTTTCACTTTCTATTAAAACGGTGAGTGAAATTTTTATGTCGGTAAATGTACATTTGGCTATAGTTGGGGATTATATTTACTTATATGCTTTATGGTTTAATTATTTTAGATCTTAGAAGTTTAAAACAACTCATAATGTTGAGCTCTGCCTCTTTATTGTTGAGTAATTTACGCATAAGTCAACCATTTTGGCGTTTCTTCTCTCTGTGTTCTTCTTTGTTTTTTGTTTTTAATTAATACTGAAACGATAGTTAAGGTTTGTCAAAACATTTTAGAACAACATCGAAACAATTAAAATAGCTGGAACCTCTCTCTCCAAAGGCTGGAACGATGTCGACTCTACTTAGAGAAATAGGAAGCTATGACGCATGCGCAGCTTCTGAACTGAAAAGTAAGAGACATTTCTAGCTAATTAACTCACCTGTGTTCCTAAACTCTGACACGTCACAACCATATTTAGGCCCCGCCTCTGTATATCAGTAGTTACAGTTCTGGTATTTTCAGAGGCAGGTTTCCAAACTGACTCAGAGATCCAGACTCTGACTCTGGAAGACCTGCATGAACTGTTTCCTGGTCTGGAGAAGCTAAAGCTGAGAAATACAATCTTTAAAATAATTCATAAGCAGGTGAGTAAAGTTTAATCTCTTCCATGCATTAACAAACACTTCCTTGAGGTTTTTTCTTCTGTCTGAAACAGAAGCAAATTGATCCGTTCCTGGAAAAACTAGAAGATGTTTCCCAACGAGACTCTCTCAGAGGTTTGTGCAAAAGTCACTTTTTTTGTATTTTCTATGTCTGAATTATCATCTGTGCAGATGTTTTAATAACTATATCTCTTAATTCAGGTTATGTGATAAAGGAGTGCTTTAACAGGATAAAGAACAAAAAAGAGCAGCTGGATGAGAAGCAGACTGTCCTTAAATTTCACAATGATTTTCCAAAGAACATCAGCAAAAGTCTGGATTCTGAAAAAGGTAGTTATGAATTTCTTTGATTAAAATATACATTTATGTGGAGTTTGCATGTTCTCTTCATGTTTTCTTTGGGCACTTCAGCTTTCGCCCATGGTCCAAGAGTTTCCACATTTTTCACTACATAAACTGCCTATACAGATTTGGAAGTGGCAGTCCAGAGCGTTTGAACATTTTTGAAGAGTGTAGAAGTTGTTCATCGCATATCTGATCCCCGCTGGAGTGCAAGGATGGAGGCTGTTAAACATTTGGCAAAGCATCTATATCTTCTATCATCAAATGATAGCATAGTTAGGACCTGCAGTCTCACCTTGCTAACTAAATATTTAGTTAGTGAATTTGATTTAAAAAAATGTTTTAAAGGTGAAAATATGCATTTGATAAATGAAACAGTTTTTCTTCTACTAAAACAGGTTAAATAACCAAAAGAATTGTTGTTAATATTTGACTCTGCAGCTTTACAAATGAAACCAGGTCAACTTTGTGGGATGGAAGCGGAAC